>JARQOC010000422.1:0-82814 GCA_033576535.1 Allobates femoralis | reverse complement strand
ACGATATCCTTGCACCTTCACTGGTTTTGTGGGGCTCCCGCGACCCTCCCCGTGTTATGTGTGTGTGACATGCTGCAAATGACTGGCGATCAGCTAGGGATGGGTTCCCGGAATGGCCGGGACCATTTTTCGGGAATCGGCCCTCCCGCTTTTCCACGCTTTGCATCGGCATGTGTGCCAGGGCCCAAGGGCCCAAAAGCGATGTTCATTTAAAAGGCTGGGTAAGTGGGGGGCAGGCTGGAAACCCAAAGGGAAACATCGGGTAAAAAGGGCAAAAGCGCTGTGCTTAGTTACCCGATGTGTACCTTTTTTACCAGTGTTATCGCTGCTCGCTGGTGAGTCTGCCTGTTTGACAGCTCACCAGCGACCACACAGCGATGTTCCAGCGATCCCGGCCAGGTCGGATCGCTGGAACATCGCAGGATGTAACGGGGCCTTTATTCTGTGCCTGCTTATCTCTGTCAGCAGACATATTTGTCTGATGGCAATGATGTAGCAGAGCTGAAGACAGAAGATCTGTGGATTATGTCGGAGCGAGGATTTTTTTTTTATTGAAGATTGAGTCTCTAAAGGTGTTTTGTGTTTGATTTTTCTTAAAAAATGTTTTTCTCTATGTTGTTTTTTTTCTGTTTACTAGAAATTCGGTGGCCATGTCTAGTTTGGCGTGACGCCATGAATTTCAGGCTTAGTACAAGTTGATAATATAAAGCTGGTACTAACCCCATTATTACCCAGCGTGCCACCCCGCACCAAGGCCGCTGAAAGAGCTGGATAAAACACCTGGAAATGGCGCTATGATGAATGCGCCAATTCCAGGGGTGGCTGCGGGCTGCCGTTTTCAGAGTGGGGGCCCAGAATGCTTGGACCTTACCATGCTGAGAATCCAAGCCCCCAGCTGCCTAGTTTTAACTGGCTGGCAATCAAAATATGGGGGAGCCCATGCATTTTTTTTTTTTTTTTTTTTTAAATAATTTTTAAAAAACATTGGGCTTTCCTGCCTTTTGATCCCCAGCCAAGGTAAAGCCAGGCAGCTGGGGGTGGCAGGCCGTAGCTGTCTGCTTTATCTGCGGAGAGAATCAAAAAGTCTGTGGAGCGCTAAATCATGTTTTTAAAAATGATTTTTCACACTTCTATATGTGACAGACCCAACAGCCAATCACAGATGCTGTCAAAGAGGATGGGCATCTGTGATTGGCTGTTTGAGCAATCCACAATCAGCCCATACATTCTAGTATGGTACTATGTTTGGGCTGCTTTCAGGTTACTCAAGCAGCCAATCACAGACGCCCATCCTCTGTGTCAGTGTCTGTGATTAGCTGTTGGGTCTGTCACACACACAGAGGTGTGGAAAAAAATAATTAATAAAAAAAAAATGACATAGCGCTCCGCGGAATTTTTGATTATTAGCGCAGATAAAGCAGACAGCTACAGCCTGCCACCTCCAGCTGCCTGGCTTTACCTTGGCTGGGGATCAAAAGACAGAGAAGCCTAATATTTGTTTTAAACTTATGTAAAATATTTTTTTTTTTTTTTAAATACGTGGGCTCCCTCCATATGTTGATGGCCAGCCAGCAAAAACAAGGCAGCTGGGGGCTGGGATTCTCAGCATGGTAGGGCCCAAGCGTTGTTGGCCCCCCACACTGATAATCGCAGCCCGCAGCCACCCCTGAAAAAGGCGCATTCTTTATAGCACCATTTCCAGGTACTTTAGCCGCCTCTTCCAGTGGCTCTGGTGGTGAGTGGCACCTTGGGTAATAAAAGGGTTAGTACCAGGCCAGCTTTGTATTATCAGCTGGTACTAAGCCCAAACGTCATGCTGTCATGCCAAATTAGACATGTCCACCATGAATTTCAAGTAAACAGAAAAAAAAAACAGAATTTTTTTTTATTAAAAATAAAACACAAAACACATTTAGGGACTCCATCTTTAATTAAAAAAAATCCTTGTTCCGACGAAATCCACGGGTCTTTTGTCTTCAGCTCAGCTACATCTTTGCCATCAGACAAATATGTCTGTCAACAAGGATGAGCAGGCACAGAATGACACTTTAGCACTGTTACTGTGTAGTGCGGCGCTATGTTTCTTTTTTTGTCATTTCAATTAGTGTAGAAATCTTGGGAAAAGTGTGGATTGTGCTCTGGAAGTGAGTCAGGTATAGCTAACTATGTTATTTTCTGCAGAGATGAGTCCTGGCTAGAAGACGTGATATCATTCTTCACCTAGAGACATCACTGGTGAGTATGTGCATTACTTATACACACACACTGACACTATATACAGAGCTACTGTGTATAATATCAATGGTGATCATTGCATTACCTGAACACTGACACTATATACAGGGCTTTTTTACAATTTTATTATTTTAGTATTATTTGGCACTATGTGGTGGCATTATGTGCTTTGGTCATGACATGATGGTATTTGTCCCTTGTATGTAGTATTATTCAGTCCCTATGTGGTGGTAATATGTAGTCTCATGTTGTGGCAGTATTTATACCTTATATGTGGTAGCATTTGATCACTATGTAGTAGTATCATGTGCTTTGGTCATGGTGTAGCGGTATTTGTGTATTGTATGTGGCATTATTTGGGCACTATGTCATGGTAATATGTGATCTGGTCACGGTGTGGTGGTATTTCTGTCTTCTATGTGATATTATTGGTCTTGGTAGAATGGATTATGGTCAGACATTTCTTTTATCTGATATCACTAAGGGGAAACTGCTTTATTTCCAATAGATATTAAATACTTGGATGTTTAACCCCTCCCTGTCCTGTGACACAGCAGCAGAGATGCAGTTACTGAGGTTCGCCAGAGAAAGCAAGTTGAGCATTTGGTGAGATTTTCACCTCAGTATTTATAAGGCCGGCTGAGATCCGATCCGTAGCTGTCCGCTTGAGGCAGACAGCCGCGGACCGGATCAGCACACAGGACTGGGGGGCTATTATGCCCTCCGATCCTGTGTGCAGCCGCGCACAGCTGCAGGCGCTGACAGGTCACCTATCAGCAGCAGGAACTGCGTGCGGCTGCACACAGGATCGGAGGGCATAATAGCCCCCCAATCCTGTGTGCTGATCCGGTCCGCGGCTGTCTGCCTCAAGCGGACAGCTACGGATCGGATCTCAAGACGCAGTCTGAAGCCGGCCTAAGACAAAACCAGGAGAGGGTGAGAAATGCAGAAAACAATTACCTCTGATTGCTCCACTCCTGGTTTTGTCTTACAAATACTGATGGAAAAACCTCATCAAATGCTCAAAGCTCCACATTCTTCTGATGGTGCGGATTCCACCAATAAATAAGTGATCACCTTCCTAACCTGTGCATCGCTGAGAACTTGTTTTCACCAAAATATTCCTTTAATGCAAACTACAGTAATGGTACATCGCAGTAATGGTGAGCGCACAGTGATGTGCAGGAGCTGCCTGGGCTTTACAGTCCACGCTCCACTATAATGGGTATAACGGATAACAGGTATTTGTATTTAGCTGAAGAATGGGTGGGCCTGGGTGGGCCCGGGTGGGTGGGCCCCTGGAGTCAATTTTCCTGGTGGGCCCCAGACACCCCAGTCCGGCGCTGCTCCGCATCATATGTATCAGTGTGAATGATGCCCTATGCAGGCCCATTATGTACATGGCAGGTCGCCTCCCACATCTTGTTGTAGGTTGAGGTGATTTATCTGCCTGCACCTGGGCTTGCTCTGCATAATGGGATCTGACTGCATCCTGCAAGTGCAGTGTTGGTTTATGTTTTTGGCATTGATGGTAAGTTTTTTCTGATGCTGCCTTTTTTGAGTAGCTTTTTTTACTGCACCTACAACCCCCATCATCACCCCGGGGACTTTTGCTGGGGAGAGTCATCCACCTTGCTGCTGCACCATCTAACGCTGGGACCCCATAAGCAGCGCTGGTGACTCTTGACCAGATACCCCAGCTGGCATCACGAAAAACTCTATTATCCCCTGTAAATATCCACTTTAACTTGGCCCGTCAGAGCCACAAGGCTGGGCATTCACCACCATGATACCCCAACAGACTGCCTGCCCGGCTATAAGTACCCCGGCCCGCATGGCCGTGATACAATAGACAGGGCCTATAAGGAGCCAAGTCTCCAAATAGCACAGGAGGTTGCTGATCCTCAAAATAGCCACTGTGGACTCTGTTTCTATAGAAATTAAACCAAAAAAGGTAAAACATTAATTAAAAAGTAACAATTCTATTGAAACCTTCATAAGCGCAGAGGACTTCCCTGCGTCTCTGTGCCAACTCCTTTCCATATACTCGATAAGGCAGAGGTGGGTAAATAGATGAGTGATTGCGACTGCTGTGGAGGCCACACTAATACATTATAGGCAATTCTGTTCAATATCATATATATATATACTGTGGGTACGGAAAGTATTCAGACTCCTTTAAATTTTTCACTCTTTGTTTCATTGCAGCCATTTGGTAAATTCAAAAAAGTTCACTTTTTTTTCTCATTAAAGTACACTCTGCACCCCATCTTGACTGAAAAGAAACCAGAAATGTACACATTTTTGCAAATTAATTAAGATAGAAAAATTGAAATATCCCATGGTCATAAGTATTCAGCCCCTTTGCTCAGACACTCATATTTAAGTCACAAGCTGTCCATTTCATGGTGATCCTCCTTGAGATGGTTCTACTCCTTCACTTGGAGTCCAGCTGTGCATAATTAAACTGATAGGACTTGATTTGAAAATGCACACAGCTGTCTATATAAGACCTCACAGCTCACAGTGCATGTCAGACCAAATGAGAATCATGAGGTCAAAGGAACTGCCCAAGGAGCTCAGAGGCAAAATTGTGGCAAGGCACAGATCTGGCCAAGGTTACAAAAGAATTTCTGCAGTACACAAAGTTCCTAAGAGCACAGTGGCTCCATAATCCTTAATGGAAGTAGTTTGGGACCTCCAGGAGTCTTCCTAGACCTGGCCGTCCAGCCAAACTGAGCAACTGTGGGAGAAGAGCCTTCATGACAGAGGTAAAGAAGAATCCCAAGATCACTGTGGCTGAGCTCTAGAGATGTAGTAGGGAAATGGGAAAAAGTTCCACAAAGTCACCTATCACTGCAGCCTCCAGCATTAGGGCCTTTATGGCAGAGTGCTGACAGAAGCCTCCCCTCAGTGCAAGACATATAAAAGCCTGCATAGAGTTTGCAAAAAAAACACATGAAGACTCCCAGACTATAAGAAATAAGATTCTTTGGTCTGATGAGATAAAGATACAACTTTTTGGTGATAATACTAAGCGGTGGAGAAAACCAGGCCCTGCTCATCAGCTGCCCAATACAATCCCAACAGTGAAGCATGGTGGTGGCAGCATCATGCTATGGGGGTGTTTTTCAGCTGCAAGGACAGGACGACTGGTTGCAATTGAAGGAAACATGAATGCAGCCAAGTACAGAGATATCCTGGATGAAAACCTCTTCCAGAGCTCTGGACCTCAGACATGGCTGAAGCTTCACCTTCCACAAGACAATGACCCTAAGCCACAGCTAAAATAACAAAGCAGCGGCTTCACAACCACTCTGTGACCATTCCTGACCGGCCCCAGCCAGAGCCCGGACCTAAACCCAATGGAGCATCTCTGGAGAGACCTGAAAATGGCTCCACCAACGTTCACCATCCAACCTGACGGGACTGGAGAGGATCTACAAGGAAGAATGAGAGGATCCCCAAATCCAGGGGGGAGACTGCATCATTCCCAAGAAGACTCATGGCTGTACGAGCTCCAAAGGTGCAAATACTCAATACTGAGCAAAGGGGCTGAATACTGATCATCAATACTGAGCAAAGGGGCTGAATACTGATCATCAATACTGAGCAAAGGGGCTGAATACTGATCATCAATACTGAGCAAAGGGGCTGAATACTGATCATCAATACTGAGCAAAGGGGCTGAATACTTATCATCAATACTGAGCAAAGGGACTGAATACTAATCATCAATACTGAGCAAAGGGGCTGATTACTAATCATCAATACTGAGCAAAGGGGCTGAATACTTATCATCAATACTGAGCAAAGGGGCTGAATACTTATCATCAATACTGAGCAAAGGGACTGAATACTAATCATCAATACTGAGCAAAGGGGCTGATTACTAATCATCAATACTGAGCAAAGGGGCTGATTACTGATCATCAATACTGAGCAAAGGGGATGAAGACTTAAGACCATGTGAGATTTCAGTTTTTCTTTTTTAATAAATTTGCAAAAATGTCTATATTTCAGTTTTTTCAGTCAATATATTGGGGGTGCTACTGCTATGGACAGTAAGAGAAGCGTTGCCACTTTAAGAAATCCCCGCCTGTGTTACACGCTGCCACTTTAAGTGACAGAAAACCCCCCAGGTGTGGGATGATGGTATGTCCTGTTTTTCCCCCTTCGGAGAGTGTGCTTTTTGGAGCAGTCGGTGGATGTGTGAGGAGAAGGAGACCGTCTGTGTGACTGGAACAGGACGGCAGTTTTTCTTGGAAAAGTAAAGTCAGACACAGACACAGACAAGCCCGGGATCCAGTGAGAACCTGAAGCAAGGAGAAGATTTGCAGCTCATCGACTTGAGACAGGAGCCGTGTGCATCTTCGGATCGGACTGCTGTTGTTGGGGGCCCCAGGGACTGCATCCAAATCCCTGCATCACTGTGAGTTGAATATTGTGCACCTCTCAGGGTAGAATAGGCTTCAATAGGTAGAACACGGCAGCCGTGTGGCCTGTGTAGCAAGGCCAGAAAGGTTACACGTAGAGTAGCATTGTACTTTGCTTTTGTGAATTTACCTGTGTGCTCTTAACTTGTGATAGTTGGAGAACCGTGCTATTGAGCGGACCAACTAGAGGAAACGAACAGTTTGTTAAATCTCGTTTGCCACTGTTTACCCCTGCTTGAACCTGCCTTCTTCACTCCTTTCCCCGCCTGTTAATAAATTCACCCTTGTGGTTTGCACTCCCATCTTGTGTATCGTACCTTATTCTGCACTGCGGTGGTCCTCCCAGCCATCGCTTCAAGTGGCGCTGAGAGAGTCATCGGCTACGCCAGTAGGTCCCTGCGGGACAACGAAAGAAACCCCCACAATTATAGCTCCTTTCGACTAGAGCTCCTGGCCCTAGTGTGGGCCATGACAGAGAAATTTGCTGGCTTCCTGACAGGGACCAAGATCCAGGTCCGAACAGACAATAATCCTCTGGCCCATCTTGAGAATACTAAATTGGGAGCCTTGGAACAACGGTGGGTGGCTCGCCTTGCAAAGTTCGACTTTACCATCTGTTATCGTCCCGCCACCGAAAACGCAAATGTGGATGGACTGTCAAGAGTGACGGTGGAGATCCCAGTGGGGGACCTCGATGAACAACTAGAGGAGGAAGAAACGCCAGACTTTAGCAAGTTTGGTCCCCCAGTGGTTGCGTCACAATTAAGTAGGGAGGTTTGCACACTGCCCCGGTCCCTGGGAAGAACCAATGAAGAATGGGGACGTGCTCAAGCTGCAGACGAAGGGCTACAACAGATGAAACACTGGGTAGCTGAGAAGCAGAAGCCCGGCAAGCAAGAAAGGGCTAACCTGGACGCCGAGATGAAGAGCGTCTTACACCAGTGGGATAGACTAGAAGTTCGAGAATCAGTGTTATATCGTAAGAGACAACAGCCAAAAGAGATAGAAACAAGATGGCAGGTGGTCATCCCCGGAAAAATGGCTCAAGAGGTAGCTAAGGAAGCACACGAGTTTGGCGCTCACTTCGGACCTGCAAAGACCTACCAATGGTTACAGCGGTACGTGTACTGCCCCCGATTGGAGTCTGTGGTAGAAGAGGTTTGCCGGCAATGTCGAGTATGCGACCTCATTAAAAGCACCGAACAGAGGGCACCCATTCAGACCATACAGACCAAAGAACCGCTAGAA
Source organism: Allobates femoralis (assembly GCA_033576535.1). Taxonomy (NCBI): domain Eukaryota; kingdom Metazoa; phylum Chordata; class Amphibia; order Anura; family Aromobatidae; genus Allobates; species Allobates femoralis. The sequence continues at coordinate 74,895 of JARQOC010000422.1, read as the reverse complement.
ATCTTGATGATTGATTATCTCCTCGTGGGACACTCAGCTAGGGGACTACAATACTGTTTGGTTATGACTGACCATTTCTCCAAGTTCGCTGTAGTCACCCCGACTAGAGATCAGACTGCAGAGTCGGCGGCACGGGCTGTCTGCCAAGACTTTATCCGGGTGTATGGATGCCCAAAGCGAATTCACTCCGATCAAGGGGCATGTTTCCAAGGCAAGGTGATGGAGGAACTCTATCGTATGTATGGCATCGAGCGATCTCGGACTACACCTTACCAGCCCCAAGGCAATGGAGCATGTGAACGCTTCAACCGAACCCTACTTCAGATGCTGCGGACATTGGAGGAAGATAAGAAAGCATGGTGGCCGGATTACCTAGCAGAATTGGTCTGGGCCTACAATAACCGAGTTCACTCCACTACGGGTTACACCCCATATCTGTTGTTCTTTGGAAGAGCTGGGCGAGAAATCATCGAGCTGAATTTGGAGCAGCCAAAGGATTTCATGGAACGAACTGTCACTTCGTGGGTGAAAGAACATCGACAACGATTACAAACGATCCGTCGGTTGGCCGGTCAACAGCTACAGAAGAAAGAACATACGAGCCCTAAACCGATTCAGGAAATACCGCTGCAACCTGGAGATCGAGGGCTAGTCAGAGAGAAGCGCCCCAAGGGCAAACTGAGTGAGAGATGGGAAGTACAACCCTACAGAGTAATTGAACGGGTTTATACTGATGGCCCAGTCTACAAGGTGCAAGTTGAGAATGGGGCGTCCAGCCCTAGAGTACTACACAGAAATATGCTGCGGCCATGCCGGTCCGAAGCCTTTCCTACAGTTTCTGCCCCGCTCCCTGAACTCACGTCACCTGTGTGTGAAGTCGACGATGACTGGTGGACAGTCCCCAACACAGTGGGGGACCCTCAGCCTTCCAGAAGCGGGGATTCCATGGATGAGCCCCTACTGCCACGTGAAGAAGAGGCCAGCCAAGATTCCACTGTAGCTCCTGCAGCAGGTGTTCCTCCGGGAGTTAGCCAAGCCTGGCCTGATAGTCAAGATCTTAGAAGGTCTCAGAGGTCTACTGCAGGGGTTCCACCAATCCGATATGTTGAACAATGTACTCAGTCTGCTGTATTGCCGTTGTTGTCTCTTCCACAGATGCTGTGTTCACATGGAACATTCCGTCATTACACTGTGGGCCTGATGTTGTGATGGCCGAGGACGACCATCATTAAGTAGGGAGGCATATTGGGGGTGCTACTGCTATGGACAGTAAGAGAAGCGTTGCCACTTTAAGAAATCCCCGCCTGTGTTACAAGCTGCCACTTTAAGAGACAGAAAACCCCCCAGGTGTGGGATGATGGTATGTCCTGTTTTTCCCCCTTCGGAGAGTGTGCTTTTTGGAGCAGTCGGTGGATGTGTGAGGAGAAGGAGACCGTCTGTGTGACTGGAAGAGGACGGCAGTTTTTCTTGGAAAAGTAAAGTCAGACACAGACACAGACAAGCCCGGAATCCTGTGAGGAGCCTCAAGCAAGGAGAAGATTTGCAGCTCATCGACTCGAGACAGGAGCCGTGTGCATCTTCTGATCGGACTGCTGTTGTTGGGGGCCCCCGGGACTGCATCCAAATCCCTGCATCACTGTGAGTTGAATCTTGTGCACCTCTCAGGGTAGAATAGGCTTCAATAGGTAGAACACGGCAGCCGTGTGTGGCCTGTGTAGCAAGGCCAGAAAGGTTATACGTAGAGTAGCATTGTACTTTGCTTTTGTGAATTTACCTGTGTGCTCTTAACTTGTGATAGTTGGAGAACCGTGCTATTGAGCGGACCAACTAGAGAAAACGAACAGTTTGTTAAATCTCTCTTGCCACTGTTTACCCCTGCTTGAACCTTCCTTCTTCACATCTTTCCCCGCCTGTTAATAAATTCACCCTTGTGGTTTGCACTCCCATCTTGTGTACCGTACATTATTCTGCACTGCGGTGGTCCTCCCAGCCATCGCTTCAAATATGGGGTGCAGAGGATACTTTAATGAGGAAAAAAAATGAACTTTTTTGAATTTACCAAATGGCTGCAATGAAAGAACGAGTGAAAAATGTAAATTGGTGTGAATATTTCCTGTACACACTGTATACATATATACACACAGGCTATTCAGCCTGTTCTAGGCCCGTTTGCGTCCTTGCGGGATCTCCGGTGCACACATGACACCTGGGGTCCTGGCTAGACTCCGGATGCTGTCAGTGAGCAGTTCCATGTTGTGGTTGGCAGGTGCTGCCAACCACAACAGGTCCGCGATTCTGAGAGCTGTAGCTCATCTGTATCCCCCAGAAGCGATCGGACTGTGCAGCAGGGGCCTCATAAAGGGGCAGTGTGAAAATAAGAATGAATAAAAAATAAAGTTTTTAAAAACCTGTAAAAAAAAAATATATATATAAAAGTTCAAATCGCCCCCCTTTACCCCCAATCACAATAAAAGTATTTAAAAATACACGTTTGGTATCGCCGCGTTCAGAATCGCCCGATCTATCATCGTATTAAATCCGTTAATTTTTTTTTTTTTTTTTAACAATAAATTTTTATTGAACAAGTTATCAACTCAGACATAGACAGTGAGCATTCATTGAAGCTGTTAAATTAGATATCCATCTCCCTGCACGCAGGCCGGAGCAACAGAGAAGCAAACGCAGTGCATAGGTGGGGGAGGGGGACTCTACGGCCCACAGAAACAAATACATAAATTTAACAATAAGGAAAGAAAGAGAAAGTGGGAGGGGGGGAGGAGGGGGGAGAATGGGAGGAGGGAAGGGGGGAAAGGGGTAGGATAGGATTGGGTTATCCACTCGGGTGTCGCCTGCAACAGGTAAAATCATAACGGCAAGTCATCCACGCATACGTGTGTGCGGCCCAAGAGGCGGTCAAACAGGTAAGGTAGCTCCACAAATTAAGAGGCGCTCAGAGTCCCAGCGGGAAAGCCGGGTCCCCCCCAGGGAGAGTAGGTGGAACGCCGCATCTCCTGTGGGATGGGGGACGCTTGGGGATGTGAAGCCCATAACTCCACACTTCTGTAAAACTGATACTTTAGTTGGCTTGTCAAGAGCAAGGTAGTATTCCTGGTGAAAAATCCAGTTGACCTTCTGAACAAGTTCCGAATACGTAGGAGGGGAGCAATCCTTCCAATGGGCGGCGAGGCATAGCCGAGCCGCGATCAGAATGAAGGAGAGGGCTCCTCTAATAGCTGGAGGGTACTCCTGGATTCCTATGTTCAGAACAGCCAACTGTGGGGAGAGATCCTGACAGATACCCGTGACCGTCCTAGCCAGGCCAGAGACCAAGGACCAGAACGGGGATATGTTTGGACAGGTCCACCACATGTGGGAGAGAGTCCCACGAACTCCACATTGTCGCCAGCAAAGGGGGGAGCGACTCTCCGCAAAGCGGGAGAGGCGATCCGGAGAGAGATACCACCTAAGATGTATCTTCTTGAGATTCTCTACATGATTAACACATCTAGTGGACCTTCCCACCTCCGAGGAGGCATAGTACCAATCCTCGATCTGTGAGGTAAACCCAAGATCACCTTCCCAGCGCAGCATATAGGGCAATTTCGAATCCACCTCGTTAGTCAATAGCGCTTTATATATAGTCGACAGTCCTTTGGTCTTGTGGGGGTCTGAGAGGATAAATCTCAACAGACTAGATACATCCCCTGGGGCAGAAAAATTCTTAAAAAAAGAAGACGCTCGGAGGAGGTGTCCAATTTGAAGAATTGGAGGAAGGCGGGACGGCACCCAGGGCGGGAGTCACAAAGCGACTCAAAGGTGGGCATTAGCCCATCACATAAAAGGTCCGCCAGAGATACCACCCCTGCCCCCTCCCAAGTCCGCACATTTATCGAGGGGAGCAAGAGGTGTAAAGAGCTGAGGGAAACATCTCCTGGGGGAAATCTTGTCCAGGCATGCGGAGCTCGCCTCCAATAATACAGGAGGGACTGAGCCGCGTCCGACTGGGCTACTCGCCCAGACGGGCGCAGAGATTCCGCAATCAGGACATCCCGCAGTGAGCCCCCCCCCCAAGTAGGTAGGACTCAATGGGGATCCAGCGGAGATGAGGAGGGGAGTGCCACCAGGACTTAGCCTCTTCCAGGATTATTGCTTTATGGTAGTGGAGAAAGTTAGGCAGGCCCATCCCACCAGCATGGAGGGGCAGGTACATAATTTCCCGAGCAACTCGAGGCGACCCGTTCCCCCATACAAATTTATTCGCGATACTTTGGAGTCTAGAGATTAAATCCGCTGGGGCCCTGAGGGGAACACAACGAAAAGTGTAAATGATTTTGGGCAAAAGCATCATTTTCAAAACGTGCAATCTTGCTATCCATGACAAGGTAGAGAAGGTATATGAACCTACATCCTTCGCTATTTTGGTACATAGATTGTTATAGTTAAACCGTATCATATGGGAAGTGGAGGAAGCTAATGTTATACCAAGGTACGTGATTCCCCCTCGTGCCCACCGGAACGGCAACCGAGCAGACAGGTCCAAAATTTCCTTTTCCGGGACATTTATGGGGAGAATCTCTGACTTGGAAGCTTTCAGCTTGTAATAAGAAACCATGGAGTAACGATCCAAGATAGACATTACTAAGGGGAGCGAAGTTGAGATGTCGGAACACGTGATGATTATATCATCAGCATATAAGCCAATGGTGTGGATCTCTCCACCAGCCCTAAGCCCCCTTACTCCGTGAGAGGTTCTTATCTTTTCCGCCAGGGCAAATATCACTGGTGAGAGGGGACAGCCCTGGCGGGTGCCGATTGTGATCCGGAAGACAGGCGAAAGGAAGCCAGAGGCAAGAACTCTGGCATTGGGGTTTGAGTACAAGGAGAGAATGGCCGAAAGAAATGAGCCAGAGAGGCCAAACTTCCGGAGGACAGCTTCCAGGTAGCCCCAGTGCACCCTGTCAAATGCCTTTTCCTCGTCTAAGGACAGGAATACACCTGGGGCCCCCTCCAGCTCCAAGGTCCTAATGAGATCAATCATTCTCCTCGTCCCGTCCTTCGCCTGTCTGCCTGGCACAAACCCCACCTGGTCGCGATTAATCAAGGAGGGAACTACCGCCGCCAATCTCACAGCAAGAATTTTAGCATATATTTTAAGATCACAGTTCAATAAGGAGATAGGGCGGTAGCTCTCAGGGAGGTCCAGGGGCTTCCCAGGTTTTGGTATAGTAACAATTGTAGCCTGTAACTGGGCAGGGGCAATTGAGCCCGATTCCCGCCACTGGTGAAAGGCGCTCAAGAGGAACGGAGCCAGAGTGTCCGCAAAAGTGCGGAGATATTCATTCGGTAGACCATCAGGCCCAGGGGCAGAGTGTAGTTTAGTAGATCTGATAGCCTGGAGAACTTGAGTGAGGGTAAAGGGAAGGTTCAGCTTTTCCATATCTGAAGCGGAGACTGAAGGTAGGCCCAGGTCCTCGAGAAAACCCGCCACCAGCACGGGAGAAGGCTGTGGAGTGTCAGGGTCATCTCTTAGATTATATAGTTTGGAATAAAACACCTGAAAAATCTTAGCTATCTCCCCAGGGTTCCTAACTGTACGGCCAGACGCATCCTTCAACTGTACAATGGCGGTGCGAACCTCTCTTCTCTTCAGTCGTCTAGCTAGTAATGCCCCCGCCTTGTCTCCGGATTCATAAAAAGCTGTTTTGGTGCGGCGGATAAACTTTTCATGACGAAGTAGAAGTAACGTGCGGAGTTTAAGTCTAGTGGCTGTTAACTGGGTGGACAGCTGGGGGAGTGGTGCTATGTTTATTCGCTGTTTCAAGGGTCTGAAGAAGAGAGATTAGGTCAGTTCTCTCCCTTTCCCTGGTCCTCTTCAGCTGCGCAGCTTTCTGAAGAAAGACCCCTCTAACAAACGCCTTGTGGGCTGCCCAAAGAGTCTCCTCCGCGACCATGCCGTTATCATTGATTTGGAAGTACTCAACAAGTTGAGCATTAACATCTTCCACAAGGTTTCGGTCAGAGAGGAGGGCCCTGTTGAGTGGCCAGGAGGACGGGGGGGATGGTCGGACGTCCAGTGCAAGTCCGAGGGACACCGGGGCGTGGTCGGACCACGTGATGGTACCCACCTCCGCACAGGCACAGGCCGACAAGGTTTTATCATCAACCAAAAAGTAATCTATTCTAGAGTATGACCTGTGCTTGTGCGAATAAAAGGATTAGTCCCTCTCAGTGGTGTTAAGATAACGCCAAGGGTCATGTAGATGGTGTTCCCGGAGTACGGGTCCTGACTCCTTGGGTCTCCCCAGCGTCCCCCTGGAGCAGTCCAGAGACCGATCAGGGATCAGATAAAAGTCACCGCAGAGAATCTTGTAACCAGGGGAGGGAGCAGACACCTTATCTAATAGAACACGGAGAAATTGTAACTGACCATCATTTGGGGCATAGAGAGAGACCAAAGTGAGCGGTCTCCCCGCCACTACACAGGACAAGATAATAAATCTGCCCGCAGGGTCCGACAAAACATGCAGGAGTTGGAAATCAACTGAGTGCCTAATAAAGATGCCCACACCCGCCTTCTTTGCAGTCGCATTGGCAAAGAAGCTCACCGGGTATAGTCGGTGTTGTAGCCTGCAGTTATCCTCCTGGAGGAGGTGGGTTTCTTGCACACAGAGGATATCAGCTTTCAACCTCTGGGCATCCCTCCAAAGGAGAGAACGCTTGAAGGGAGAGTTCAATCCTCTAACGTTATAGGAGACAATTTTCATAATAATTAAGAAGGAGTATGTTGCTGCTTACCTGAGCGACGATAAGGCGGGATCCGATGGACAAGTACCCGGGGGAGGGGGGAGGCAGGAGTCGGGGAAGGGGGCGGGGGAAGGGGAGGGGGGAGAGAGGGAAAGGAAGAAGGGATAGTTGGTAAAGGAGGGGAATCAGAGGAGGAGGGGAAAAAGAGCAGAAAAACAGCATTCAAACAAACAGAAAACACATATGTAAACTGGAACAAAAGCACAGGCCCACATGAGGCCTCTCCGTCTGAGGGGGGCAAGTAAACGCAGGAGAAAAAGACTCCTGCCAGCCAGCTCCAAAAAGGGAGCCACACGTTGCTGTTCACAGCAACGGCAAACATGTCAGGGCTGTTAGAACACTCTCTTCAACGGAGAAAAAGAGAGAGAGAATTATAGGAAGGACGTCCCCTGCGAGATCCCGGGAGGAGACCGAGGAGGGTGAAGAACTTGCATGAAATCCAGTTAGCCACCAGATCTCTGTACATTCAGCCAATCTTCACTAACTCAGGAGGGGAGGTTGAGGCACGATCCCGGGCTCGTGGGTGGTGTGGGGATCATTTCTGCTCCCCAATCAGTTTCCATTGCCGGAGCGTCTTCCCCAGGTGGCTGGGGGAGAGGAAAAGGTGGTTTGTCCCTTTATAACGGAACTTAAGACGCACAGGGGTTCCCCATGAGTATGCAATCCCTTTGTCTCTCAGAATCTTGCAGTGAGGTGCAAATTCTCTCCTGCGGGCAAGGGTCCCAGGGGAGAGGTCAGGGAAAGCCGAGATGCCCGTATATGGGTCAGGGGGGTCAAGTCTTGTCTCATCCTTTTCATGACAAGGTTCCTGGTGGTCATAGCAGAGAAGGAGACTAAAATGTCCCTGGGCAGAGAGGGATGTATATGCGCAGGTTTAGGAAGGCGAAAAGCTCTGCTAAAGTGAGCTGCATTAATAGAGGAGTCAGGTAGAAGAGTCTGCAGGAAAGGTAAGATCACCTCATGTAAATCCTCATCTGCAGATTCAGCAAAGCCTCTAAAACGCAGGTTGCCTGCTCTGGCCTTGTCCTCAAGATCACACACCTTCGGCGTGAGCTGCTTCATCTCATCAGCCGTGGAGGTATAATCATCTGCTAATTCATTGTGAGCAGTGGCATATTCTGCCATCTTCTCCTCTATATGAAGGGTCCTTTCACCTAGGGCTGCCAGGTCTTCTCTCATCTCCCCCACTATGGACCGTATGTCCTCCTGGATGGACTTTCTTAAGGAGCCCAGAACCTCAGTGAGAAAGTTCTTTGTGACCAGGGCTTCCCCCTCAGCCCCCACCAGACGGCTCTCAGAGCAGTGGGAGGAGCGGGGTGGAGAGGGAGCAGCAGCACGTGCAGAGTGTGGGGAGGACGGTGCCATATTGGAAGGTACAGGGGGCCTCTCTGGTGGGAAGAAATCCGTCACCTTGGAAGCCTCCACACGTTTGCGGGACTGGCTTTTAGGCATCTCCGGGACCACCTGCACTCCTCCGAGGTCAGTGAGTCGGTGTTTGCAGCTGTGGTGTCTCAGGGTGCCGCTTTTCCTCGGTATTCAGCCGGGAGCTCAGGAAGATGCGACTGGTGCCATCAGCTTCCAGACCACGCCCTTAAATCCGTTAATGAGAGTCGTAAACTCCGTATGGAAAAAATGGTCCAAACGCCAAAATACCGTTTTTTTTGGTCGCCGCAACATTGCTATAAAATGCAATAACGGGCAATCAAAACTGCGGATCCCCCCAAAAATGGTATCATTAGAAACGTTAGCTCAAGATGCAAAAAATAAGCCGTCACACAGCCCCAGATCCCAAAAAATGAGAACACTACAGGTCACAGAATATGGCGCAAATAGTCAGGTTTTTTTTTATTCAAACCTCTGAATTTGTTTTCACCTCCTAGATACCAGTAAAGGTAACATGTCGGGTGTCTACGAACTCGTACCGACCCGAGGCATCACCCCGTCACATCGGTTTTACCATATAGTGAACATGGCGACTAAAATACCCAAAAAACAAACGTGTCATTGCACTTTTTTTGCAATTTCACTGCATTTAGAATTTCTTTGCAATTTCCCTGTACACTATATGGTAAAATAAATGATTGCATATGAAAGTACAACTCGTCCCGCAAAAAACAAGCCGTCATATGTCTATATTGACAGAAAAATAAAAAAAAAGTTGTGGCTCTTGGAAGCAGGGGAGTAAAAACCGAAAATGAAAAACTAAAAATTCCCGGGTCATGAAAGGGTTAAAGGGACACTGTCACCAGGTTTTTACCTTCTCATCTGACAGCAGCATAATGTAGAGACAGAGACCCTGATTCCAGCGATGTGTCTCTTACTGGGCTGCTCAGTGTAGTTTACATAAAATCACTGTTCAATCATTTGAAGATTAACATTGTAGGACTAACCAAATAATCCAATATGGTCCATAAAGAAAGAAGAAGGCAGCACTCATTGGACCGGTGAAGACAGGATCTGTTGAAGAGCAAGCACTACTCAAAACGGGCTCCGTCATCCCTGCACCTCCCTCCCCGCACCCTCCACCTGATGTAATACCGCAACTGGAATAAAGAAACCTGTCTTCACCGGTCCAATGAGTGCTGCCTTCTTCTTTCTATCTGGATAAAAATGACTATGTCCTACGGCTGAGCCTGGTTCTGTGCCACAATTTCAACTGCAGCAACATAAGGTCAGTGCTCGGTTTTTTCTTCTACATGCAAAAATTAAAAAAATGTCCAATATAGTCATTTACTGCTAAATCTGAAGTAGAGAAAACAGTAATTTTATCAAAGTGACAGCAGCTCAGTAAGTGACACATCGCTGGAATCAGGGTCTCTATCTCTACAATCTGCTACTGTCAGAAGGGATGGCAAAAACCTGGTGACAGTGTCCCTTTAAGTAAGCACGCAGGTTGGAGGTAGGGGGAGGTGGATGTTATGTTGTAGGATTTTGTATTGCCTATAATCTTGGCTTTGCTCATGATTTGTATAATGAAGAAATGCCAATAAACACATTTTTGAGGAAAAAAAAACACAGCTCATTAGCATATCTAATATATAAAGCTGAATGTGTGTGTGTATGTATGTATGTGTGTATATCCGGGATTGGCATCTACACCGTCGCAACTACAGCCACAACATTTTGCACAGTCACACATCTCGACCCCGGGAGCGTCATAGGCTATGTTGTGAGGCGAAATTTTAACCCTGCGCGTTCCAGTTCACCAAACAATTTTGGCCCTATCTACATAATGAGGAAAAAGTGAATGGAAAAATATTGGAGGAAAATCGACAGCTGTCAGCTATAGAGACAAAATTTTGCACAGTCACACGTCTGGACCCTGAGAGTGTCATAGGTTATGTTGTGAGGCGAAATTTTAACCCCGCGCGTTCCAATTCACCAAACAATTTTTCCCCTATCTACATAATGGGGAAAAAGGGAAAGGAAACGTGTGGGAGGAAAATCCACAGCTGCCAGCTACAGCTACAAAAATTTGCACAGTCACACGTCTGGACCCCGGGAGCGTCATAGTCTATGTTGTGAGCCGAAATTTTAACCCTGCGTGTTCCAGTTCACCAAAAAATTTTGCCCCTATCTACATAATGGGGAAAAAAGTGAATGGAAAGAGTTGGGAACAATCGACAGCTGTCAGCTATAGAGACAAAATTTTGCACAGTCACAGTCTGGACCCCGGGAGCGTCATAGGCTATGTTGTGAGGCGAAATTTTAACCCTGCGCATTCCAATTCACCAAACAATTTTGGCCCTATCTACATAATGAGGAAAAAGTGAATGGAAAAATATTGGAGGAAAATCGACAGCTGTCAGCTATAGAGACAAAATTTTGCACAGTCACACGTCTGGACCCTGAGAGTGTTGTAGGTTATGTTGTGAGGCGAAATTTTAACCCCGCGCGTTCCAATTCACCAAACAATTTTTCCCCTATCTACATAATGGGGAAAAAGGGAAAGGAAACGTGTGGGAGGAAAATCCACAGCTGCCAGCTACAGCTACAAAAATTTGCACAGTCACACGTCTGGACCCCGGGAGCGTCATAGTCTATGTTGTGAGCCGAAATTTTAACCCTGCGTGTTCCAGTTCACCAAAAAATTTTGCCCCTATCTACATAATGGGGAAAAAGTGAATGGAAAAGAGTTGGAGCAAAATCGACAGCTGTCAGCTATAGAGACAAAATTTTGCACAGTCACACGTCTGGACCCCAGGAGCGTCATAGGCTATGTTGTGAGGCGAAATTTTAACCCTGCGCATTCCAATTCACCAAACAATTTTGCCCTATCTACATAATGAGGCAAAAAGTGAATGAACATATGACAGTGAAATGACAGGGCTTATGAACCAAATTTTGACAGTCACATTACCAGATTGTATATGTTGTGGGCGTTTCCCCACGTCCAATTCAAACTATTCACCACACATATGGGGACATGGATATTACACATCCAGCTACAGCTACAAAAATTTGAAGTACAGTCGAAGATAGTCTATGTTAGCCATAAGGTGCAGCACCAAAATTGGACCCTTCTACATAACCGGACAAAAGTAATGAAAAAGAGGACAGCAAAACACAGAGCACAAGAACAAGATTTGCACACACAGTCGACCCCAGGCGTACCAACGACTATGTTATAGTGAAACCCTGCATTCATTCACAGAACAACCACCCACTACACAATGGGCAAAAGTGACACATGACAGTCACATAAGGCAAGACCCCCCAAGGACAACACACATACCACCATATAGGTGAAGTGCACACCCCAACATGAGATATCACCACACACAAGGACAACACAACCACACCACACCAACAGAGTAAACAGCAATATACAGCCTAAGGTGGACAACATTGGATACTCACCATCACGGACAACACACACACCACAAAGGGACACACACAACACAGAGACACACACACACAGAGCACACACCACCCCCAAGGCGACACCACACACACCTATAGGGACACATGCACTCACCCACAGGGACACACACACACCAAAGAGACACACATGACACAGACACACACACCACACAGACCCCCCCCCCACAGGGACACACACACATAGCCACCCTATAGGGACACATGCACCCACCCCACAGGGACACACACACCACAAAGAGACACACACACACACCACACAGACCCCCCCACAGGGATAAACACATATACACACCCTATAGGGACACATGCACTCACCCCTCAGGGACACACACACACCACAAAGGGACACACACAACACAGAGACACACACACCACACACAGACACCCCCCCCCCCACAGGGACACACACACATACACACCCTATAGGGACACGTGCACTCACCCCACAGGGACACACACCACAAAGAGACACACACAACACAGATACACACACCACACAGACCCCCCCACAGGGACACACACACCACACAGACAGACACAGATGTGCACAAATCACCTCACACAACTCACCTCACATGTGTGCTATCTTTATTTTCCAAACATAAACATCTGATTAAAAACAGCCAATGTGCAACACATGTGCCATATAGAGAATTAAGGCAGATGTCAGTCACATGAGCTGTCTATTATGTGTATGTGTTAGGTAACATATACTGCCCGGCCAGGGGGAGGGTTTACTGTTGGCTGGAGATTTATCAGGCTGCCTATAGCAACCAATCACAGCTCAGCTTCTATTTTCCTACAGGTCATTAATATGACATATTCAAATTCTATTTTGTTATAGCTAACAGCAGTTATTTATTAACCCGGGCGTAGCCGGGTACTACAGCTAGTCTAATATATAAAGCTGAATGTGTGTATGTATGTATGTGTGTATGTCTGGGATTGGCATCTACACCGTCGCAACTACAGCTACAAAATTTTGCACAGTCACACGTCTGGACCCCGGGAGCGTCATAGGCTATGTTGTGAGGCGAAATTTTAACCCCGCGCATTCCAATTCACCAAACAATTTTGCCCCTATCTATATAATGGGGAAAAAGTGACAGTTACCAGTTGACAGTTGTGAGTGAGAGGGGCTTAATGATAGCACCAAAGACTAACAGCACATACCAGCATATAGTCACTAAGGTGGGGCCCCAACATGGAATATTCACCACGCACGGGGACATGTATACACACCACACGCACACAAAGAGTAACAGCAAGTGTATAGTCGCTAAGGTGCAGCCTCAACATTGGATACTCACCACGCACCCGAACAAAACACACACACACACAAAGAGACACACACAACACAGAGACACACACCTCCCCCAAGGGGACACACACACACACTCTATAGCGACACATGCACTCACCCCACAGACACCCACACACACCTTAAAGAGACACACATAACACAGACACACACACCACACAGACCCCCCCCACAGGGACACACACACATAGCCACCCTATAGGGACACATGCACTCACCCCACAGGGACACACACACACCACAAAGAGACACACACAACACAGATACACACACACACCACACAGACCCCCCCCCCACAGACACACACACACATACACTCCCTATAGGGACACATGCACTCACCCCACAGGGACACACACACACCACAAAGAGACACACACAACAGAGACACACACCACACAGACCCCCCCACACAGGGACACACACACACCTTATAGGGGCACATGCACTCACCCCACAGGGACACACACACACACCACACAGAGACACACAACAGAGACACACACCACACAGACCCCCCCACACAGGGACACACACATACACACCCTATAGGGGCACATGCACATACCCCATAGGGACACACACACACACCACAAAGAGACACACACAAACAGATACAAACACACACCACACAGACCCCCCCCACAGGGACACACACATACACTCCCTATAGGGACACACACACCACACAGACAAACACAGATGTGCACAAATCACCTCACACAACTCGCCTCATTCGTGTGCTATCTTTATTTTCCAAACATAAACATCTGATTACAAACAGCCAATGTGCAACACATGTGCCATATAGGGAATTAAGGCAGATGTCAGTCACATGAGCTGTCTATCATGCGTATGTGTTAGGTAACATATACTGCTCGGCCAGGGGGAGGGATTACTGTTGGCTGGAGATTTATTAGGCTGCCTATAGCAACCAATCACAGCTCAGCTTCTATTTTCCTACAGGTCATTAATATGACATATTCAAATTCAATGTTGTTATAGCTAACAGCAGTTATTTATTAACCCGGGCGTAGCCGGGTACTACAGCTATCTAATATATAAAGCTGAATGTGTGTATGTGTGTATATCCGGGATTGGCATCTACACCGTCGCAGCTACAGCCGCAAAATTTTGCAGAGTCACACATCTGGACCCCGAGAGCGTCATAGGCTATGTTGTGAGGCGAAATTTTAACCCTGCGCGTTCCAGTTCACCAAACAATTTTGCCCCTATCTACATAATGGGAAAAAAGGGAAAGGAAACGTGTGGGAGGAAAATCGACAGCTGTCAGCTATAGAGACAAAATTTTGCACAGTCACACGTCTGGACCCCGGGAGCGTCATAGGCTATGTTGTGAGGCGAAATTTTAACCCCGCGCATTCCAATTCACCAAACAATTTTGCCCCTATCGACATAATGGGGAAAAAGTGACAGTTACCAGTTGACAGTTGTGAATGAGAGGGGCTTAATGATAGCACCAAAGACTAACAGCACATACCAGCATATAGTCACTAAGGTGGGGCCCCAACATGAGATATTCACCACACACAGGGACATGTATATACACCACACGCACACAAAGTAACAGCAAGTGTATAGTCGCTAAGGTGCAGCCCCAACATTGGATACTCACCACGCACCCGAACAAACACACACCACAAAGAGACACACACAACACAGAGACACCCCCACACCCCCAAGGGGACACACACACACACTCTATAGCGACACATGCACTCCCCCCACAGGGACACACACACCACAAAGAGACACACATAACACAGACACACACCACACAGACCCCCCCCACAGGGACACACACACATAGCCACCCTATAGGGACACATGCACTCACCCCACAGGGACACACACACCACGAAGAGACACACACACACCACACAGACCCCCCCACAGGGACACACACACATACAAACTCTATAGGGACACATGCCCTCACCCCTCAGGGACACACACACCACAAAGGGACACACACCACACAGACACACACAACCCACACAGACACCCCCCCACAGGGACACACACATACACACCCTATAGGGACACATGCACTCACCCCACAGGGACACACACCACAAAGAGACACACACAACACAGATACACACACACACCACACAGACCCCACCACAGGAACACACACATACACACCCTATAGGGACACATGCACTCACCCCACAGAGACACACACACCACAAAGAGACACACACAACAGAGACACATACCACATAGACCCCCCCACAGGGACACACACATACACACCCCAGGGACACACACACACCACACAGACAGACACAGATGTGCACAAATCACCTCACACAACTCGCCTCATACGTGTGCTATCTTTATTTTCCAAACATAAACATATGATTAAAAACAGCCAATGTGCAACACATGTGCCATATAGTGAATTAAGGCAGATGTCAGTCACATGAGCTGTCTATTATGTGTATGTGTGAGGTAACATATACTGCCCGGCCAGGGGAGGGTTTACTGTTGGCTGGAGATTTATCAGGCTGCCTATAGCAACCAATCACAGCTCAGCTTCTATTTTCCTACAGGTCATTAATATGACATATTCTAATTCTATTTTGTTATAGCTAACAGCAGTTATTTATTAACCCGGGCACTACAGCTAGTTAGAATTATATAAACAATAATAATATAATAATTACCTGTTCAGTGTCAATCCCCGGCTTTCGGTTAGCCGAGCAGTGATCTTCTTCCTTCTGGCTCCATTCCAAAGCCGAAAGCCTCTTTGTTCAGTGAATGAAGTGACTCTATAAGAAAATGACAATGAATAAATGCCAGTAATGCAAAAAAGGAAAGTAGTAATAAAAGCTTTTTTTTCCTATTGCCTTTTATTAGGCTTAGTGCACATGTACAGAGATCATCTGTTAGAACGGATCCTGCAGAGATCCATTGGAATAAAAGTTATGCAGGATCCATCTTTCTAACATTGGAATCTATGTAAAATGGATCCATTCATTGATAGCTATTTATCTCCCATTTTTCTTTCATTTGTTAAGGATCCGTGTTTTGCTTACTGGATCCGTTACAAATGGAAGATAAATATCAATCAGTTACTGGATCCGGTCTCCATAGATCCCAATATTATAACAGATCCCATGAAGTAAAGATTCAATTGCTCACTCCTTGTTTGAATGCAAGAAAGAGTCTTTATTTGAATTTAAACAGAGCAACCTCAAGATGTCAACGCGTTTCGGCCTATTTTTTCGTAGTGTGCCCCCAGGACGGGCGAAAATGAAAGATCTATATAAACAAAGGGAAGACTACCCTTCCTATGAGGAGACTACCTATCGAATGCAACTGTCGTGACGAACGGTCTGTAATAGACTGAAACGCGTTGACATCTTGAGGTTGCTGTGTTTAAATTCAAATAAAGACACTTTCTTGCATTCAAACAAGGAGTGAGCAATTGCATCATTACTTTATGTTGCATGAGAGATTCCCCAATCCCCTCAATTTGCACCTCCACCAATGAAAGATCTCAGTGTGCACACCATTTTATCTTAAATGATAAAAACGGGTCCTACATAACTTTTTTTTCAATGGATCTCTGCAGGATCTAGTTTTAACGGATGATCACTGGACATGTGCACTCAGCCTTATGGATCACAAAATCACTCATACCCGCCATCAGGAGTGATGGTTGGCTGAGCCCAGTGATTGGCTGCAGCGGTCACAGGCACTGAAAGGGACTCGATCAGGTCATTTTTCAGTATGATACTAATAGTACCCTTGATCAGTGCTCGGGTAGATTTTTCAGAATATGTAAAAATTATTAGTGTACTCTTTGTAGTTCTCTTGCTATAAGCACCTGGACACCCAGCAGGCAGCTGTAAAAGTAATTGACCTAACTCCTAAGAGTCACAGTGTGGTATCCCACAAAGTGGCCATCCCCATGGGATACCAGAAGAATAGTATTTCATGCAAATACTGTGATTTCTTTGTATATTGTAAGACCGGCTGACAGGCAGCACTGAAAGGATTAATCACCCCCTTCCCTTTGCAAGCGCTTGAACAAGCTCTGCTTAGCATGGAGTATGAGATAATGACTGCCTCTGTATGAGTCACATGCAGGGAGAAGGGACATGCTCTGGCTACAGTGTGGAATAGTGAGTCGGGGGAGGAGAAGAATGAGGAAAGAGCTGATGGCTGCCATGTGGACGGATTGCCTTTGTTCTAGGAAGCAAGGAATATAGGATTATCAGCAGTAACATTTTGGGATGAAAAATTGGATTTGATTAGGAATATATCCCTTCAGGTGTCTGCCTGTCTGCCCATCTGTGACCTCTAACTATAAGTGCAAACTCTGAGCAACTTCTAACTACCATGTGTAATAGTCCTCCATCTTGAAATTACCAGTAAAGAGACTGTTCATTTCAAAGCCATATTTGTTCCTTCATGATTGAAGATTAACTGCACAGCTATCACCACCATGAGATTCTCCTAGTCGCAGCCACTGTGCAAGGACTATTTGCTGCAGTTATATTTCTTTTTATTGGGGGACTTTGTGTGTGTGCAATTTGGAGGGGATCCACCGTAACAGTAAGCTCGGCCACCGTGAGGCAGATTACAGGCCCCTGGGAGCACAGCCCCTGTCGCACACCACATGGGGTTACCACAAAAGTATTTAAATATTAAATAAACCACACCAATACAAGCTGTTATTCTGTCCCTCCCCTCTGTGCTGGTTACACTGAATCTCAGGCTTCTGCACGCTGCTGGGAGGGGGTTGAGAGGGGGGAGGTGTTTTGTGCTACAACTCTTGTAGTAACATCACTAGCCTGTGCTGCCTGTACGAGATTTTTATGTTTATTTGAACACTAGATAAGGGCCCGATGCTATCACATCAGGAGGAGTGTTTTTTGTGCGGGTCTGTGTCCCTCCCGTCTGCTCTTTGTGACCCCATTTATGTGGTCTCTTTGGCCCCGCCTGTCCACTCCCAGTGGCCCCCCATGCACTCTCTGTGGCTCCCCTGTGTGCTCTCTGTGGCCCCCTTGTGCGATCTTTGTGGCCCCCTGTGCATTCTCAGTGCCCCTTTTTGTTCTTTCTGTGTGCCTGGCTGCCTGTCCTTTGTCTCTATGTGGTCTCTAAGCTCCACCCCTTTGCATCACATGACCCAGTCCTCTGTCCTTCATTGGCAGTAATATGACTGCTGAACTCTGCCCCTTCCTGTACTGGTCACATGGCGGTGACATCATCACAGGTTCTTCAGCTCTTCTTTACTGAGGCACAGGGCTCCCAGCAGTGGCAGAAGCAACGGCGGCGGAGGCGGTGGACTGAAGAGCGGACCCGGACCTGGGGGTGAGCATCTGCATCGGTAGTGGCCGCCATATCGGAATACTCATCACTTGGGTGTTCCAATATGGAAGTTGGCGTACTTCCAGCGCTTGGAATTGTGGGATTCATAGACATCTCAACAAACCGGATGTCAAGACATTATAAGGCAATTATATACCATATTTGTTTGCCTGCAGACATGTAATGTGTGTATCTGCTGAGCAAATGCACAAATGTTCATATAAACACAAAAAAATATCTCAGAGCACACACTACACACATGCCTCAGATACACACAATGTAGATGTCAAATGTGCATCTGCTAAGAGCATACACCTCCTCCCCCCCTCCTTTCCCCTCTGTCTGCAATGAGTGTCTGGGCCTGGAGAGCCGACCACAGTCACACAGCATACAGACCAGAGGAGGGCAGGGCAGTACAGTGATACATGAATATTCATTCCTTGGAGAGTGGGCAGCAGAGAACTCACTGTGATTGACACATGGAATTAATCTTTTATTTTGAAGTTATATCAGTTACTTATGGATTTTTGACCTGACCGATTCCCTTGCAGACACCCCTGCAGACTGTGACCAATGGCTGGGAACAGCAGAGGTGAGGCAGCAATGGACTTGTCAGGGGTGATTACAGCTTATTTTGTAATTTTTACAGTTGGCAAAGCAGAGAAATAAAAAATTGTGGAAACATCTTTTCCAATGCAGAGGAAAATGGCGCCCAGAGTGCAATTCTTTGAGGGACCAAATTTCTGATTTTTTTTACTACTTAATTCTAATATATAAAGCTGAGCAGGAGCGGACTGGCCCACCGGAGGATCGGGAGAATCCCCGGTGGGCCCCGAGACATGTGGCCAAGCCCCGCCCCCGTATCCCCCTGGGCCCCCCGGTCCAGTAATATCGCTAATCATATCGGCAGCGCTGCCGATATGATTAGCGATGCCTGTGCCACTCTGCAGCTGCAAAGCAGGGAGAGCGATCTCCCTGCTCTGCCTGCTGCCGCCGCTGTGCGCAGGACATCAGTCTCAGGGTGATGA
This sequence comes from Allobates femoralis, assembly GCA_033576535.1. NCBI lineage: Eukaryota > Metazoa > Chordata > Amphibia > Anura > Aromobatidae > Allobates > Allobates femoralis. The sequence goes on along the minus strand of JARQOC010000422.1, from coordinate 55,512 downwards.
CGTCATCGCCCTGAGACTGCTCCCTGTGTACGCAGCAGGAGCCGGCGCTCAGGGCGCTGTAGAGGGGAGACCGCCCCAGGCAGCGGCTGCCTGCACCGCGGTGAGTATGGAGGGGACTGGAGCTGGAGTATGGAGGGGGCTGGAGCTGGAGTATGGAGGGGACTGGAGCTGCAGTATGGAGGGGGCTGGAGCTGGAGTATGGAGGGGGCTGGAGCTGGAGTATGGAGGGGGCTGGAGCTGGATCATGGAGGGGGCTGGAGCTGGAGTATGGTGGGGACTGGAACTGGAGTATGGAGGGGGCTGGAACTGGAGAATGGAGGGAGCTGGAGTATGGAGGGGGCTGGAGCTGGAGTATGGAGGGGGCTGGAGCTGGAGTATGGAGGGGGCTGGAGCTGGAGTATGGAGGGGGCTGGAGCTGAAGTATGGAGGGGGCTGGAGCTGAAGTATGGAGGGGGCTGGAGCTGGAGTATGGAGGGGACTGGAGCTGGAGCATGGAGGGGGCTGGAGCTGGAGCATGGAGGGGGCTGGAGCTGGAGCATGGAGGGGGCTGGAGCTGGAGTATGGAGGGGGCTGGAACTGGAGTATGGAGGGGGCTGGAGCATGGAGGGGGCTGGAGCTGGAGTATTGAGGGGACTGGAGCTGGAGTATGGAGGGGCCTGGAGCTGGAGTATGGAGGGGCCTGGAGCTGGAGTATGGAGGGGCCTGGAGTATGGAGGGGGCTGGAGCTGGAGTATGGAGGGGACTGGAGCTGGAGTATGGAGGGGACTGGAGCTGGAGTATGGAGGGGGCTGGAGCTGGAGTATGGAGGGGGCTGGAGCTGGAGTATAGAGGGGGCTGGAGCTGGAGTATGGAGGGGGCTGGAGCTGGAGTATGGAGGGGGCTGGAGCTGGAGTATGGAGGGGGCTGGAGCTGGAGTATGGAGGGGGCTGGAGCTGGAGTATGGATGGGGCTGGAGCTGGAGTATGGAGGGGGCTGGAGCTGGAGTATGGAGGGGACTGGAGCATGGAGGGGGCTGGAGCTGGAGCATGGAGGGGGCTGGAGCTGGAGCATGGAGGGGGCTGGAACTGGAGTATGGAGGGGGCTGGAGCATGGAGGGGACTGGAGCTGGAGTATGGAGGGGACTGGAGCTGGAGTATGGAGGGGGCTGGAGCTGGAGTATGGAGGGGGCTGGAGCTGGAGTATGGAGGGGGCTGGAGCTGGAGTATGGAGGGGGCTGGAGCTGGAGTATGGAGGGGACTGGAGCTGCAGTATGGAGGGGGCTGGAGCTGGAGTATGGAGGGGCTGGAGCTGGAGTATGGAGGGGGCTGGAGCTGGATCATGGAGGGGGCTGGAGCTGGAGTATGGTGGGGACTGGAACTGGAGTATGGAGGGAGCTGGAGTATGGAGGGGGCTGGAGCTGGAGTATGGAGGGGGCTGGAGCTGGAGTATGGAGGGGGCTGGAGCTGGAGTATGGAGGGGGCTGGAGCTGAAGTATGGAGGGTGCTGGAGCTGAAGTATGGAGGGGGCTGGAGCTGGAGTATGGAGGGGGCTGGAGCTGGAGTATGGATGGGGCTGGAGCTGGAGTATGGAGGGGGCTGGAGCTGGAGTATGGAGGGGACTGGAGCATGGAGGGGGCTGGAGCTGGAGCATGGAGGGGGCTGGAGCTGGAGCATGGAGGGGGCTGGAACTGGAGTATGGAGGGGGCTGGAGCATGGAGGGGACTGGAGCTGGAGTATGGAGGGGACTGGAGCTGGAGTATGGAGGGGGCTGGAGCTGGAGTATGGAGGGGGCTGGAGCTGGAGTATGGAGGGGGCTGGAGCTGGAGTATGGAGGGGACTGGAGCTGCAGTATGGAGGGGGCTGGAGCTGGAGTATGGAGGGGGCTGGAGCTGGAGTATGGAGGGGGCTGGAGCTGGATCATGGAGGGGGCTGGAGCTGGAGTATGGTGGGGACTGGAACTGGAGTATGGAGGGAGCTGGAGTATGGAGGGGGCTGGAGCTGGAGTATGGAGGGGGCTGGAGCTGGAGTATGGAGGGGGCTGGAGCTGGAGTATGGAGGGGGCTGGAGCTGAAGTATGGAGGGGGCTGGAGCTGAAGTATGGAGGGGGCTGGAGCTGGAGTATGGAGGGGGCTGGAGCTGGAGTATGGAGGGGACTGGAGCTGGAGTATGGAGGGGGCTGGAGCTGGAGCATGGAGGGGGCTGGAGCTGGAGCATGGAGGGGGCTGGAGCTGGAGCATGGAGGGGGCTGGAGCTGGAGTATGGAGGGGGCTGGAACTGGAGTATGGAGGGGGCTGGAGCATGGAGGGGTCTGGAGCTGGAGTATGGAGGGGGCTGGAGCTGGAGTATGGAGGGGCCTGGAGCTGGAGTATGGAGGGGCCTGGAGCTGGAGTATGGAGGGGCCTGGAGTATGGAGGGGGCTGGAGCTGGAGTATGGAGGGGCTGGAGCTGGAGTATGGAGGGGGCTGGAGCTGGAGTATGGAGGGGACTGGAGCTGGAGTATGGAGGGGACTGGAGCTGGAGTATGGAGGGGGCTGGAGCTGGAGTATGGAGGGGGCTGGAGCTGGAGTATGGAGGGGGCTGGAGCTGGAGTATGGAGGGGGCTGGAGCTGGAGTATGGATGGGGCTGGAGCTGGAGTATGGAGGGGGCTGGAGCTGGAGTATGGAGGGGACTGGAGCATGGAGGGGGCTGGAGCTGGAGCATGGAGGGGGCTGGAGCTGGAGCATGGAGGGGGCTGGAACTGGAGTATGGAGGGGGCTGGAGCATGGAGGGGACTGGAGCTGGAGTATGGAGGGGACTGGAGCTGGAGTATGGAGGGGGCTGGAGCTGGAGTATGGAGGGGGCTGGAGCTGGAGTATGGAGGGGGCTGGAGCTGGAGTATGGAGGGGGCTGGAGCTGGAGTATGGAGGGGGCTGGAGCTGGAGTATGGAGGGGGCTGGAGCTGGAGTATGGAGGGGACTGGAGCTGGAGTATGGAGGGGACTAGAGCTGGAGTATGGAGGGGCTGGAGCTGGAGTATGGAGGGGGCTGGAGCTGGAGTATGGAGTGGGCTGGGGCTGGAGCTGGAGTATGGAGCTGCTGCTGGGCCGCCCCTGCTGGTGCTGGGCCCCCCCTGGTGCTGCTGGGCCCCCATCCTGCTGAAATGGTGCTGAACCTCTTCACAGGGGACAGCTCTTGGGCCTGAAGTTCAGCAGAGCTCACGCTGAAGTGCAGCAGCCGGCGTCCGGCACGATCCGGCACCCCATAGACTCTCATGTTAGGGGTGCCGGATCATGTTAGGGGGTACCGGATCGTGCTGGAACCGGGAGAATCCGGTAGGATATGGTTTGCTTAAATTTTTCACCCCAGACACAAAAATGATGAAAGCTCCGTTTTTGTGTCCGGGGCAAAAATAGTTTGCAGCCTGATGCTGCCGGACAGGGACAAAACCGGATGGCAAATAGCTGCCATCTGGCCCTGTCCAGCACCATAGGGCTCCATTATGTCAAAATCAGGTCTGGGCCTGTCTGATTCACATCGGACAGCCCCGGACCTGATCGCAACGTGGTGTGAAGTCGGCCTTACAAATACTGAGGTACAAAACTCACCAAATACTCAAAGTGCCACATTCTTCTGATGGTGCGGCTTCCACCAATAAATAAGTAATCACATTCCTAACCTGTGCACAGGGGCGGACTGGCCCAGGTGGCAGGGAGGCATTTGCCCCCCAGGCCGGTGGTTTTGTCCCAGTTTAGAGCCGCCCCCTATGTGAGAGCGGCCGCGTGGGACCCGGGAGACAGCAGGCAGGACGCGGGCGTCAGCGTGGAGGCTAACTGTGACCTGGGATTGGTGCGGTGGCAGCAGGCAGCTGGCAGGCTAGTGAAGCACCCACATGCTCTTCAGTTGGCCTCTGTAGTGGTAGCACCCATCCCTCCGCTCTTCAGTTGGCCACCGGCTAGAAAAAGTCGACTGCCCCCCAGGGCAAGATCTGCCAGCCAGCCCCTGCCTGTGCATCACTGATGTCTTGTTTTCACCAAAAAATCCAAATTAATGCAAACTATAGTTATGATACATCGCAGTAATGGTGAGCGCACAGTGGTGTGCAGGAGCCGCCTGTGTTTTACAGTCCACGCTCCACTATAATGGGTATAACGGATAACAGGTATTGCATATAGCTGAAGAATGGGTGGGCCCGGGTGGGTGGGCCCCTGGAGTCAATTTTCCTGGTGGGCCCCAGACACCCCAGTCCGCCGCTGAAGCTGAGTGTATGTATGTGGCATTAGCCCTGCCCACTCTACGTAGCCGTGCCCACCGCCCACTCCCACATAACCACACCCACTCCACATAGCCGCACCCATCGCCCACTCCACATACCCACATCCACTTCGCAGGCTGCATTTCAGTGGCATAGCCACACCCACTCCACATAGCCATGCCCACTCCATATAGCCACACCCACTTTGCAGCCTGCATCTCCACATATCCTCGTCTCCTCCACATAGCGCCGCCCCTGGGACTATGTGGAGGAGTGGATTTATCAAGGGGTGGAGTTATACATGGGGTGGAGCTATGAAAGGGACTGGGCTTGACAAACCTGCGGCCGCCCACTCCGGATCTTACCTGTATTCACCGAACATGTATTCGTGTATTTCCCATGTGATGTTTAAAAAAACATTGTAGCGTTCCACAGGGCTGGTGGAGACAGAAGTATTCTTCAAATATCTGTCCATCTATAAAGAAAAAAATAGAAAGATATATAATTTACGACTTCTATCTTATACAAGAAGGGTGTAAGTGTCATCTAGGCTGAAGGCTACAAGGGAGCAATATATGGAAATAACTGTACACATTACATAAATGGTTTTATTCCCTTTGTGGCCTTTTAAAATGTCTGATATTGAGACGCTAAAACTTTTCTTTATTTGAAAGCAGGATAATTAAAGCAATTCATATATACTGAGTTCTGCCCTGTTTATAACCCATGACACTAGGTGGTGGCATATATAAGGGCCGCCGTTGGGCTTCCTGCTGGAGCGCCGAGGTGTCTCCCTGCCGGCCGCATATTCCGCCCCCACCATAGTGGGGGCTGGTTTTGTCAGCTGACAGCGGCTCAGAGAATCTGCAGCTCGCCAGCTCCTTGCAATCCATTGCACAGGCATCCATCAGACGCATGTACAATGTAGACCCTCTTTCCCGGCACTTCCGGGTCAGGGGGACATAAAGAACGGGATCAGGTCAGCTGCTGACACTGATGACACTTGGCAGCCCTGCAGAGGCGGCAGAGGGATGGTGTAAAGCGCTCTACACAGGAGCTGAAGACACCAAAGATCAGTGTAATTAGGGGAAGAGAGGCGTATGAGAAGCAAACAGGGGGAGAGGGTGGGGGGAGAATATGTGAACCAAACAAGAAGGAGAGGGTGGGGGGAGAGAATATGTGAATCAAACTGGGGGGAGAGGGTAGGGGGTGTATGAGGAGCAAACAGAGGGGAAGTAGTGGGGGAGAATATGTAAACCAAATAAGAGAGAGGGTGTCAGGGTGTACGAAGCAAACGGGGGGGTGGGGGGCAGTATTTATGACCTTAACAAGGGGGGAGAGGGTGTAAGAGGAGTGTGGCACCCCAGGGGTTAATGTGCCACAGAAACATCAACACAGGTTAGCTCCTCACACAACACCTGACACTACACTAGCACCTCTAGGCCAGAAGGGGGAGCTAAAGCAGCTCCCTATATATATTCTGGGTCAAGAGGAAGTAGTTAGTTCAGTTCCTGGGAGAACTGAGGAAGAGAGACTGTAGCGTAAAGAGGCTGCCTCAGGCTTCTCTACAGTCTGCTCCTCGATTCCAGGCCTAGCCAGTGTCTGAAGGAAGGAGTGCAAGAAACAGAGGAACACATCTGGGAAACTGAGTGACTTCACCACTCGCCCCGGAGGAGCGCACAGAACGGATACCGGATTCGAAACTGTGACTGACACACGCAGCACAGTAAACACCGGGATAGTGGAGATTGTAGATCTACACTGTACCTCAGCAAAGCAACACGGCGGGGTCAGAAGCACACGGAAAGACTCAAGTTGCCTAGAAAAGGGGGTACCTGTGAGGAGAGATAGTGCCAGCAGCTCAGCTAAAGCAGCAACAGGGCCACACACACAGCGCAGCAGTGAGAAGCTGAGGACTCGGTCAGGGTGGGAGCAACCTAGTCCCGTACAGACTTCGTGGACAGTACTCTGCTAAAGAACATCTGCTGTAAAGACTTGGAAAACTTCAAAACTGTGAGTGTGTGCGATCCTTGTGTGGCGCCCCTGCGTCCAGGAGGCCACAGAAGGGAACTGCAGCCAGGCAGGTATGACATTTGTTGCACAACAACACCCTCACAGCCCACATAACCCACGTGTAGAAGGAGGTAGCATCCAGCCCTGAGATTGGAAGACTCTATGAGATTGAGGGGTGGTGAATTTGGAGGAGTGGGTTGGGCACACATGTAGTCAGGTGACTTAACAGTATATAGGAAGGGGGAGGAGGAAAGGAAGTCAGTAGGCCATAGTGAGCCGACCAGAAAAGACCAAGAGTAGGCCGAGGTAGGCTGAGAAGCAAAGACTGGAAATCACACGTCCTGTGAGTGTAAGGCCTAGGAGCGCAGAATCTGTACCGAGCCAGTGCGAGCCGGAGGAGAGAGAAAGCCCAACCGAAGCTGATACCACCAGGAGTGTGAGAGGACTGAGAGGGACGGTGATACCCGAGCCCTAAAGGACAGCCGAGACGACCAGACTGCAGGCAGAGAAGTCCCTCCTATGATACCGAGAGAAACAGTGAGAAAGGAGCCTGGTAGAGCCTCACACTTGAGGACTGCTGGAGGCTGGGCTAAGTAGAGTATCGGCTCTAGAGGGGACCGTAGTTTACCCGGCATCCCCAAACAACACGACGGGGGGTCTTAGTTCCAGATTGGGATCCCTACCCCAAAGGACAGACAGCTCAGTGACAAACTGGAGGACCCACAGGGGCCCGAGTCACCGCCATACTGTCCGGCGTTCCGCACATACACCCGTGGATACGGAGACCGTTAATAGCCCGGAAAGGACACAGAGAGCGTGTGAGGGGTCACAGAGAGAGAGACCTGGCTGCAGAGTAAAGGGAACCTGGAGAGGGAGAGAGTGCCCGTGTACTTGTACTGAACTGTATAAGAACTGTGAATGCCTTGTAACTTGCCTGAAGAACTGAGAGTAAACACGGAGAACCCTAGAACTGCTTCCCTTGTCTTTCTGCATGAATGTGATTCTCTCCATACAGGACTACAGAAAGCCCTTCACCTGCAGAGCCACAACACAGCCTGTCAGCACCAGCATTGAGGAGAGATCCCTGCAGCGTCTACACAGTAAGTGTACTGAACATTCCACAACACTTAACCCTTACTGCCCCAGGGAATACAGTTCTACCCACTGGAACTATGCCATCTGCGCTGCTATCCCATCATCCCCGGAGGTTCTGCAGCGGCGGCGGCCCCATCGCTGGCCGCATATAGTGGGTGGCGTCGCGACTGACAATCCCCTGTAAATATTCTCCTTTTATTGCCGGGCCCGGGACACGGGCCGGACCGGGGCCACCCGTGACTTCCCCAGCGGCAACCCAGTCCGGTGCTGAGTACCCCCTGTCCCAGTGGGCCCGACACTTGTATTCAAGCCCTACTTTCCCTCACAAGCAGCCACGTCTCCACTATCATCCCTATCCTGCAACATCCATAGCATCCATCATAGACTTTAACTATCACTGCCCCGGGGAACCAGGTTCTACCTGTGGAGAGCCGTTCCATCTCCAGCTGCCAAACATCATCCCCGGAGGTTCTGCAGCAGCGGTGGTCACCCTGACCACATCCCGTGGGAGGCGTCACGACAGACTCCCCTGTAAATATTCCCCACATTACTTGCGGAACCCGGGACACGGTCAGGACCAAGGCCGCCGTGATATCCCCAGCAGTACCCCCGGTCCAGTACCAAGTATCCCGTCCCAGTGGGCTCCACAGGCGCAAACGGGAGAAAGAGGGGTGTATGAGGAGCAAACTGAGGGAGAGGGTGGGGGTGTATGAGGGAGAGAGGGGGATGTATGAGAAGCAAATGGTGGGAGAGGATGTTGGGGTGTATATGTGGAGACAGCATGGGGAGCAAACGGGGGATTTGAGGACACAATACGGAATGAGGAGGTGATGGGTATGGACGCAGTTTGTGGATGACAGTATGGGAAGCAAGAGGGTAAATTTGAGGATTCAGTATAACGGGTAAGGAAAAGATGGCTGTAGAACAATATGTGGAGTGAGGGGGGATTATATGTGTGTGGATACAGTATGTGGAGTCAGGGGGATGGCTGCGGCACAGTATGTGGAGGGAGGGAAGATCGGTGTAGTCACAGTATGAGGAGTGAGGGGGGATGGCTGCAGCACAGTATGCAGAGTGATGGAAGCGATGGCTACTGACATAGTATAAAGAGTGAGGGGGGAATCAGTGTAGACACAGTATGTGAAGTGAGAGGGAGATGGGTGTGAACACAGTATGTGAAGTGAGGCAGGATGGCTGCCGACACAGTGAAAATCTGTACTGTGTGCGGCCCTCGAGCCCTGGAATTTGAGACCCCTGGTGTAGATGGAGAAAAGTAGGGGACCAAAAACTGAGCCTTGGGGGACACCGACAGAAAGGGGGTAAGGTGAAGAGGTGGAGTGGGAGAGGGTAACGCTGAATGTCCGGTCTATTAGTTATGAAGAGATCCAGGAGAGGGCCTAGCCAGTGATGCCAAGAGATTCTAGAATAACAGGAGGGAATGGTCCACGGTGTTGAAAGCAGACAATAGGTCTAGGAGGAGGAGGACTGAGTGGTGTTGCTTGCTGTTGGTGGTTAATAGGTCATTGGTAACCTTAGTTAGGGCTGTTTCGGTGGGGTGATGCGGTTGGAAGCCACACTGTAAAGGGTCAAAGAGGGAGCAGGAGGAGAGGAGGGAGGACAGTTCAAGGTGGAAATGTTCCAGAAGTTTAGAGGCAAAGGGCAGAAGTGATATGGGGTGATAGCTAGAAACAGATGCTGGGTTGAGGGAGGACTTTTTGAGGATCCGCATGATCAGGGCCTGTTTGAAGGATGAGGGGAAGACACTGGTAGTAAGTGATAGGTTGAAGAGATGGGTTAGGGTTGGGATGAAGACAGTGGTGAGGTTGGGAATGAGGTGGGATGGGAGCGGGTCAAGGGTGCTGGTGGTGAGGTGGGATCTTAACAGAAGGGAGAAGAGTTGTGCTTCTGTCATGGTGGAAAAGCTGTCTTTGGAAGGAGAGGGCTGTGCAGTTGTGTGGAGGGGGTGGAGCACCAGCGGGTCAAAGCTATTTCTGATGTTGTTGATCTTCTGTTTGAAGAAAGTGGCGCAGTCGTCCGCAGATATGAGAGGAGAGGGCGGAGGTGCAGGGGGACGGAGTAGAGAATTGAGAGTTTTGAATAGCTGTTTAGGATTGTGAGACAGGAAGGTTATTAGAGATGAGAAGTAGGTTTGTTTTGTGGCAGTGAGTGCAGACTTGAAGCTGGTGAGGGACTGCTTATACATGGCAAAGTGCTTGGCGGAATGGGATTTCTTCCATCTCCGCTCCACAACCCTGGAAGCCCGTCTCAGGTCTTTTGTGAGGCTGGTGTGCCAGGGCTGCCTGTTTGTGTGAAGTTTGTTGAATGTGAGGGGGGCAGCCAAGTTGAGGGCAGAAGTTACTGTGGTGTCATATAGGGCGGCAGCAGCATCTGCGTCATGTAAGAACGCTATGTCTGCGAGTGGGAGAAGGGATTCTGAGAATGTGTGAAGATCAATATGGTTGAGATTTCTGCAAGGATGAATGCGTATGTGGAGTGGGGGTAGTGTATTAGGAAAGTAGAGGGAAGAGAAAGTCAGTAGATTGAGGTCGGACAGGGAGAGGGGTGGGTTGGAGAGGTTAGTGAGGGAACATAGGCGAGTGAATATGAGGTTGAGTGTGTGGCCATCTTTATGAGTGCAAAAAATAGTAATGGCGGTCTGATTAGGAGCGCTCTAAGGAACAAGCAGACATGTAAGATGTTTTCATTAATGGCAAACCTTTTATTAACTTCTTAGCTCCCCTCACAGCTCCACTACGCGTTTCAACTGCATACAAACAGTCTTCATCAGGTGGTGACACCACCTGATGAAGACTGTTTGTATGCAGTTGAAACGCGTAGTGGAGCTGTGAGGGGAGCTAAGAAGTTAATAAAAGGTTTGCCATTAATGAAAACATCTTACATGTCTGCTTGTTCCTTAGAGCGCTCCTAATCAGACCGCCATTACTATTTTTTGCATGAAAACTACTCCCTTTTTGAGGGACTGGCGGCTGGAGCAGCTCAGGAACAGCACAAACAACTTGCCTTGAACAGGAGAGAGGAGAGCGGAGAGGCATTGCATATACCGCCGGCGGCGGAGGCTGTTAAACCGGGTTGTGCAGGACTTGCACAACCCGATAAGGTGAGTGGCCACCTACCCACGCCACATAGACGTTTTTAATAAGGGGATCCTACACATTTGCGCCCCTTTTCCTTCTTGTTTTACATGCCATCTTTATGAGTGGCAGAGGAGGACAATTGAGAGAGCCAAAAAGGATGCAGCGAGGGATAGAAGTTTAGAGGCAGCAGGGTGGGGAGTGTCAATGGGGATGTTGAAGTCGCCTATGATGGTAGTGGGGATGTCTGCAGAGAGGAAGTGGAGTAGCCAGGTGGTGAAGTGGTCAAGAAAAGTGGAGAATGATCCTGGGGGGGCGGTAGATAACAGCTAACTGAAGTTTGCAGGGGGAGTAGATACAACAGAGTGTACCTCGAAAGATGGGAGAGTAGCAGAGAGTGGCAGTGGGATTGGGGTAAAGGAGCAATTGTTAGACAGGAGCAAGCCCATCCCTCCACCATGCTTGTTGCAAGGGTGGGGGGTATGAGAGAGACTGAGTCCACCATAGGAAAGTGTAGCTGGGGTGGCTATATGGGAGGGGGTGAGCCAAGTTTCAGTTATGCCGATGAATGAGAGATTGTTAGTGGTGAAAAGGTTGTGGATGAAAGAGAGTTTGTTGCAGATGGAGCGAGTGTTCCATACTGCTCCAGGTAGAGGGAGCGGGGGAGCTGGGGCTGTACTATTGGGTATAAGGTTATTAAGGTTGCGGAGGTTAGAGTTGGAGCGTGGGTATGGGTTAGAAGTGACTGTGGAGATGTGATGAGGGGTCCAGGATTTGGAGATATGTCACCAGCAAGTAGGAGAAACAGGAAGAGGGTCAGATGGTGGGGGCAGGAAACGTTACGCCCATGTTTGGAGACAAAGGATTGTATGTTGTATGTGAAGGAATAGTTCTGTGGAGGAGGTGAGGTGGCTGGGCAGGATAGAGGGAGAGAGTATTACTTCATTACTGGGTGGAGGAATAAATGGAGTTAGTATGAAATGAAGTAGTATAGGGGTGAGGGTGAAAAGAAGAGGAAACATAGTTGACAGTAACTATGTACTGCAGCACATAACTATGTACTACAGCACATAGTGATGAGGTGCAGCAGGGGTGAGAAGCAGCCAGGGGAGCAGATGCTGCCAGGGATCAGATGCAGCGAAGAGATGTTTGGTTGCGATGAAGTCGTGTCAAGTCAGGACCAAGTGTATAGCACATAGGAATGAGGTATGGCAGGGGATGAGATGCAGACAGGGGTCTGATGTAGCCAGGGATTAGATGCAGTGGAAGGATGTGTGATATTGAGGAAGTCGTACAAAGTCAGGACTGAATGCACAAGTGCAGCCAGGGATCAGATGCAGCCAAGGTTCAGATGCAGCCGGGGATCAGATGCAGAAAGGGAACAGATGCAGGAAAGGACCAAGTGCAGCCGGGTATCAGATGCAGCCAGGGGTCAGATGTGGCCAGGGATCAGGTGCAGCCACGGATCAGATGCAGCCGGGGATGAAATGCAGCCAAGGGTCAGGTACAGCTAGGGATAAGATGCAGCTGGGGATCTGATGCAGCCAGGGATTAGATGCGGCCAGAGATCAGATGCAGCCAGGGGTCAGATGCAGCCAGGGATCAGGTGCAACCAGGGATCAGATGCAGCTAGAGATCAGATGCAGCCAGGTGTCAGGTGCAGCTAGGGATCAGATGCAGCCAGGGGTCTGGTATAGCCAGGGATCAGATGTAGCTGGGGATCAGATGCAGCCGGGGATCAGGTGTGGCCAGGAATCAGATGCAGCAGGGGATCAGATGCAGCAGAGGATCAGATGCAGCTGGGGGTCAGCAGCAGCAAGAGATGAGCGGTGGTGATGAATCAATGCCAGGGTGTAGGCCATTGACGTTGTGCAGCTGGTGCAGGCATTCGGCAGGGGCTGGTGTTGGTGCGTGGCAAGCCCGCCGGCTTGCACTGTAAGGTGCTTCCCTGGGTCTGTGTCTTTGGAGCAGGACAGGGATGTAGGAGATAGGAGGGGTCGTGGCCAGAGCTGAGAAGCTCTGGGATGCAGAGGTAGTGGTATAAGTGGACGGGCCAGGATGGAGGTACAGCCGGGGCGGGCCACTGCTGAAGAGGAATGGGACTGTCAAGCCAGGCTGGGGAGCAGACCGGAACGAAGGCCCCGGAGCAAGAAGCGGGGGACCCGCTTGCGGCCGTCACCGCCGACACAGTTGCGGCTGGGAAGGGGCTCGTCAGGTTCGGGCGGTGCTCGCCAGGGGGGTCCAGTGACTTCTCGGCCGAGCAGTTGGTGTATGGGCATCTGTCAGGGATAGATGTAGGCTGGCGGCCTTACGGTGGGAGGGGGGACGGTACCTGCAGAGTGGTCTTCAGTGGCCTCATGAACTACCCAGAGGAAAAGGGGCACAGCTATGTGTGCCTCAGTGGTGCCCCAACGGGATAGGGCTGCGATAGAGGCGATGAGACGTGCCAAATTTGTGGGATGGTAGAGATTAGGGCGGGATGGTAGGAGCCCTGTGGCACACGTGCCTCTCATACCGCGGCCATATTGATACTTATATTTAGCAGCTATGCAAACCCCCTTAGTATGTCTTATTTTCAGGGTATGTCTTAATTTCGGGGAAATAGGGTAGATTCTCCAGCTCCTCCATGGAGTGCACGCTTGCCATTCCCGCATGCCGCAGTGTGATGACCTCATCAAGGTGGTGCACACTGGGCCGTGGAACGACTAAGTTTTCCAGCCGCAATTAAAGGTACAGTGCCAGTCCTCCGGCGGCCATGGGGCCGGCCTGGGCAGACTGCCGTGCAGTGACAGAGATGTCCATCCACGGGGACACACATCCATGTGAAGCAGGCGCTAGGGTCAGGGGTCGTCGAGCCTGGTCATGACCTTTATGAGCCCGATAGTTACGCCCTGTCTGGAAGGAGCTCATACATCCAGATGTAGTCACTAATATGAACCAGGAAGCAGCCCCCACTGTGTAGTGTCTTCAGTGGTGAACCAGCTAGACTATATGGCCTGCAGTAAGGACCTGGAAGGAGCCTATACATTCTGATGTAGCCACTAATGTACACCTAGGAGGAGCCTGTATTCTCTGTATGGGCTGCAGTCAGGACTTGGAAGGAGCCTGTATTCTCTGTATGGGCTGCAGTCAGGACCTGGAAGGAGCCTGTATTCTCTGTATGGCCTGCAGTAAGGACCTGGAAGGAGCCCATACATTCTGATGTAGCCACTAATATACACCTGGAAGGAGCCTGTATTCTCTGTATGGGCTGCAGTCAGGACCTGGAAGGAGCCTGTATTCTCTGTATGGCCTGCAGTAAGGACCTGGAAGGAGCCTGTATTCTCTGTAAAGGCTGCAGTCAGGACCTGGAAGGAGCCTGTATTCTCTGTAAAGGCTGCAGTCAGGACCTGGAAGGAGCCTGTATTCTCTGTAAAGGCTGCAGTCAGGACTGGAAGGAGCCTGTATTCTCTGTAAAGGCTGCAGTCAGGACCTGGAAGGAGCCTGTATTCTCTGTAAAGGCTGCAGTCAGGACCTGGAAGGAGCCTGTATTCTCTACTGTATAGGCTGCAGTCAGGAACTGGAAGGAGCCTGTATTCTCTGTAAAGGCTGCAGTCAGGACCTGGAAGGAGCCTGTATTCTCTGTAAAGGCTGCAGTCAGGACCTGGAAGGAGCCTGTATTCTCTGTAAAGGCTGCAGTCAGGACCTGGAAGGAGCCTGTATTCTCTGTAAAGGCTGCAGTCAGGACCTGGAAGGAGCCTGTATTCTCTGTATGGGCTGCAGTCAGGACCTGGAAGGAGCCTGTATTCTCTAGGATCTTCTATAGTGAAGCAGCTAGACTGTATACAGCTAGACTGTATGGGCTGCAGTCAGGACCTGGAAGGAGCCTGTATTCTCTAGACTCAACCGTGTACGTAGCTGGGTGCTGTTGATGTACGATGGTATGCCATCAGCGTCTTATTTTCAGGAGACGCCTTATATTAAGCACCTGTCATTGGAAGAAAAAGAATTGACAGAAAACCTGCAGTCCACATCCGAATAATGTAAGATGTAAAAATATCTTTATTTGAGGCAAAATGACACACAGATTAAAACCATTTAAAACCAATAACAAACATTACAAAAAGCCACAACAATAGTGGCCAGCACACAGCGACCAATGAGCTTCGCGCCTCACTTCCTATGGAGCAGTGAAAATGAAAGCAGCACTAGGAACAGTTCACCTCGGGTGCAGCCCCCCTTGTGTTGAACCCCTAGCTACGCCTCTGCCCTAATCCGACGGGTTAATGGCCCCTTAGTGGATCATTTGCCCAAATACTGCAAATAGAAGACCCAAGGATCTCATCTGGACCCCTCTGGTCTGGTCCCTGTTGCCTAGATCCCAGGATTGCCCTGGATTGAGCTCTCCTTCATCTGAACAGTGGGAGCTGAAGCCACCATTACAGCTGCAGCCTTGTGGTCTCCCTGTCCCTATTCATCTAGCATGGACTGCTGGAGGAGAAGGAAAGAAATCACCCAGGAGACTGTGAAAGATTGTTCCTGATTTGGATTTGCTAAAAACCATCACAAGGTACCTGTACATCATTTGGAACGTTGGACTGCCTTTATCCCTCTCTTAAACTGTGAGTATGGAGGCTGCTGCCTGCTGGAGACATAGAAAGGTTTGCAGTGGAGGTGGAGACACTATGTAAACAGCCAGCGATTCTCTGCTCCTCCTTATCAAATCTTCATCCAGGAGATAGTTATTGACTGTGTTCAGAAACTACACACTGCAAATCTTCCCTCTCTGCTCAGTCCAGCTACAGCTGCAGGTTCTTCGGTGTCCTGCTGATTACAACAAACACTACTCAGGGAGGAGAGAGCCAAAGCAAGGTTAATTACAGCACTGTGCTCTTCTTGATTCTTAACCTCCCACCCACCTTTATTCAATCTGTGAAGACTACAACACTCATTATTCCAGGACTAATGGTGGGTTTACACGCCGCGATATCGGCATCCAACTCCGACCCAACTCCGACAAAAAGTCACGTGGGTCGCGAGTTGGAGCCGATATCGGGTGCGCGTTGTACGGTTTCAGTGTACAACGTGATGCTGGAACGATGCCAAAACGATATTGGAGTTGAATAGCAGAGCTATTCAACTCCCCGATATCGCAAGGCCGTTGTAGCAGCATCGCTGCGTGTGACAGCCCAACTCCGATCTGTACTCACACCTCACCCATTAACTCCCATGTTAAATGGTCGTTGCTGGGTTGGTGGGCGTACACATCGGAGGGACGTTGTTTCCCGATATCGCAGCGTGTAAACCGGCGATGCGATATCGGGAAAAGGGCTGAAAAAATGCGCGCTCCCGCGGCGTTGCCTCCGATATCGCGGCGATATCGGGACGTGTAACCCCACCATAAGCCTTGTGTGTCTAAATAACACAAACTTTATTGACACTTATAAGCTGCTGGCTGCACTACCCTGCATATTTTCCTCTATAAGCACTGTAGCCACCACATGAGCTCTTACAGGAAGAGTATTGACCATCTTATGCTTGTCTTATACAACAGACTATAGAGGGGGGAGGTGGGCAGCCTCTGTGAAACTGAAACTGTTCTAAATAACACCACCTCCCTTATTTGCTGCTCCTCTGGCAAGCTCCACTTTCCTGATTTTACATTCAAGTATAAAGCAGGAAGTCTGCATCATCCTTGTCTTCCCAAATACATCTGAAAGTGGAAATAACCGCCTGTGTATTTTCATACTGATAGCCTCTACTGTCATTGTATATAGCTGACGGTTGCTGAATGCTGCTCTGTCCCATGTCTGACAGGCAATATGACCATTCTTGCTAGCTAGTTGAACTTTGAGGTTATACAACCTCACTTCCTCGGCAGAGGTAACTCCGTGCTTAATTTTTCTTTTTGGCTCATTGTAGCCTCATTACTACTCACCTACTCCACTACAAACTCCTTTTTTGAACCATCAATTCTCCTAAAATTTGACTGTTCACCTATTTTTTTCTTCAAGTGTCCGCCCCCCCCCCCATTCTTCCTTTTTAGTGGACTCCAGACACTCTTCAAGCAAGTTGAGCCGATTGGGCTCACGACACCTTTGGAAGTAAACCAACCATTTTGATATTGGAGAACTATTGCTGACTTTAACAAGCCTTCAGAGACCCTTCTAGTAAGTTGAGTCGCTGGGCTCACAACACTCTCTGAAGGCACACGGATCTACATATCTTCTTGCCAACGAAGTACAAGTATAAGTATATTTACTGCATTTTCTGTCATATTACTCCAGTATTGAGGAGTGGTACTCCAGTGTCTGGCCAGCATGTGTCTCGGTGTCTCCACTCCTGGATTTACCACTGATTATATATACTTATGGATTTAAATTCCAAATAACCATTTTCTTCTTATCCAACCTCACTGGTACACTTACAAACAACATATACCTGTTGTATCCATTGATAATCATATAGATACACAAGTGTTACCTCATTACATACATATGTACGCTGCTCTGGCAGCAATTTGTGATTGTCATTTACCTCACTTCCCTATTGTATTTCTTGGTTAATCCTGCTATAAACTGGAGAGATAACTCAAGTGACCAGTAGACAGAAGATTACTTTGTCTCCGCTAGTCTAAAAAGATCCAATACTCTCACTTTAATCAGTAATTACTTAGACTCCCATTTGGAGTACATATTTGCCCATCCCTTGCACTATCCCCACTACCACCAAAATGTCAAGCTCAAGGTGGAAATCTAAAGCCACAGGTAAAAACAGCCCTCCCCAACAAGACACTGAAAAAAACAAACAGGAGATTAGAAACAGATCAAGATCTCCAAATAAACCTGAGAGAAGTGATCCCTGGTCTGAGGATTGGCAACCATCCGTAGATAACCCCACTCTACATGACAACACCTCAATCAGCCATAAAAGAAAGGAACTTGATTCCAACTCTAGCTCCAAAGACAAATGTATAACCTCAGACATAGACTCAGAAGTAGAAAACGATGATTCTCCCAACTAGAGTCCCATTAAAAAAAATCCGAGACAGGAGTCAGACACACTCAAGAGCCAATCTAATACCTCTACATTTAATGTTCCAGACCGACCCGTAGATAAAGATTTTTTCATCTCTCTATTCTCCACATTCAAAGAGGACATGAACAAGAGATTTGATTCTTTAGAAAGTACCATAGGGTCCATTATGGCTAGAACAGAAAAGAACGAATCAGAAATCGCACAACTAACTAAAACAAACAAAACTATCATTAAGGATCAATCCTCGATCAAAGCAGAGATGAGAGCTATCAGAGAAAAACTAACTGACCTGGAAGACAGGGACAGACGTTTGAACCTTAAGTTCAGAGGCATCCCAGAATCTGTCAAAAATGATCAGTTACAATTGTTCATTAAAGTGATGGTAAGACAGGCGGTACCTGACCTTTCTAATCTAGACCTAACCTTGGTCAGAGCACATAGGCTCCCCAAACCATCCTCTCTCAAACCAGACGTCCCCCGGGATGTACCGTATATAATGGCGTATAAGCCGAGTTTTTCAGCCCAAAAATCGGGCTGAAAAGTCACCCCCTCGGCTTATACGCGAGTCACTGTATTAGGGACTCGGATACCAGCTGTCAGTAGCGAGTCCGAGCGAGCCTTAGCGATTTTGAGCGAGTCTTAGCGATTCTGAGCGAGTCTTAGCGATTTTGAACGATTCTGAGCGAGTCTTAGCGATTTTGAGCGAGTCTTAGCGATTTTGAGCAATTCTGAGCGATTCTGACCTAGTTTGAGTGATTCTAAGCGAGTTTATAATCCGAGTTCTGTATACTGTACTCGGGACTCGGCTTATACACGAGTCAATAGGTTTTCCGAGGTTTTGAGGGCAAAAGTAGGGGGGTCGGCTTATACACGGGTCGGCTTATACGCGAGTATATACGGTAATAACAAAATTTCACTTTTTCCACACAAAAGACAGGTTCACCCATTACTTGAAAAAACATAAAGCTCCACCAAAGCCTTTTGAGAGGATCCGAGTTTTTGCAGATCTCAGCTACCCTACTACAAAGAAAATCCCTGGGAAAAATCACGAATACCCTATGCCAAAATCAAATCCCCTATCACTGGGGATTCAACTCGACAAGAGTTGTATTTACTCATCAAACCAAAGCCATTAACATTTCCGACATGGAAGATGGCATAAAAAAACTCAAAGAACTTAATATCTCCACTACTTGACTTGGGTCATATAAGACCACTTGGGTTACTAGTAGACAAGGCTAAAACTTTAGCCCCAAAGAGAAGTTATAAGACATCCAACTTCTCTCGATATCCTTGTAGATATTTGCATTTTCTATTGTTATTTTAATATTAATAACTAAACATGTTTATCCCCTTTGCTCCTTTCCTAACTCTTCGATCTGAACTTAAGTCCTAATTATCGTTATAACCGTAATGCATTCTGTATTCTCCTTATACTCGCGCCCAAAACTTATCCTAGGAACTATTAGACCTAAACTCCCTAATAAATATGACACTTAAATTCCTTTCACAAAATGCTAATGGCCTGAATTCGCCCCAACGTAGATACCTATTGTGGAAACTAATTAAAGAACAAAAGGTGGATGTTGTTGGCATCCAAGAAACAAAATTTTTATCCTCAAATCCCTCACCTCTTAATAACAAAAATTATCCCCACAAATTCTTTGCTTCCAACCAAAAAAAGAAATGGGGAGTGGCTCTCCTCATAAAGAAATCGGTATCATTTGAAGAAATAGAAATAATTTCTGACCCCAATGGACGATACATCATCCTTATATGTAAACTCAATAATTTATTATGTACCCTAGCCAACATTTATGCTCCGAACTCAGGTCAGATTACCTTTCTTAACAAGATAATGAGAATCATTACCACCCACAAAAAAGGGGACCTGATCCTTTTCGGGGACTTCAACCTAGTACCTAATGGAGCCATAGATTCTTCAAATAAATCACGTATACTATCGCAAAACCTTGATCCCTGGCTACTGAAACATGATCTCTATGATGTTTTCAAGTGTTTGAACACATCATCAATTGAATATACGCACTTCTCCAAGGCACACAGATCCTTTGCCAGAATTGACCTTGTCCTAACAAACATCTTCTCACTCCCGAAGCACACAAAAATCTCAATAGGTCAAAGAACCTGGTCTGACCATGCCCCTATCCTTTTTGATGTCTCCCTGGGCTCTAAAGAGCACCAAGATTTCATGTGGAAGAACAATGCCTACCTTTTCAATCATCCCTCTTACAAAAAGGAATTAGAGGAGACCATAGGAAACTACTTTACTGAAAATAATACAAACACCACCTCTATTTATACTCTGTGGAAGGCCCTCAAGGCGGTTTTAAGAGGTAAATTAATCCAGTTAAATGCCCGACATAAGAAACTTATCAGAAATAACACCCAGCAAACCATTGATAAAATTCACCAATTAGAATCCCTACAAATTAACGACCCATCTCTATCACTATTTGACGAAATTTTAGAACAAAGAGTAAAGCTAAAATCACTGTTGTCTTCTGAATATGACAACCTCCACACAAAAAACAAAAACCAAGTTCTACCACTCTGACAACAAACCTACCAGATTATTTGCTGCAAGAATCAAGCAATATTCCTTAAAATCCAGAATAACTACTGTTAAAAATTCAAAGGGTCACGACTGTAAACATCCTAAGGACATCGCCAACGCGTTTGCAGAATTTTATACAAATTTGTATAATTTAAATTCGGACCCACTAAACCCGAACCCTTCAGACCAAGACATAGCTAAATACTTAGAAAAATCACAACTCCCAACCCTCGACAAGCAGGACCTAGATATGCTTAATTTGCCCTACACAATCTCAGAAATCCAAAATGTAATTAAGAATTTAAAAAATGAAAAATCCCCGGGCCCAGACGGGTTTCAAAATGAATTTTACAAAACATTTGGCGACATTTTATCCCCATTTATCACTAAATTAGCTAACCAATATGCCACAGACGCATATCTTCCCCAGGAAATGTTAGAAGCCACCATAATTCTAATACCAAAAGGTAAAGGTAGTCCCGACGACGTTAAAAACTATAGGCCCATTTCACTTATCAACAGTGACACTAAACTATTGGCCAAAACAACAGCAACCAGGATCCAAAAAATTGACAAGTTAATTCATCTCGACATCTCGCGTCCATGGTGCGGGCGGGAGTGTGTGATCTGTACGCAGGCATCCGCCTGCGCACAGATCACATATAGGAGTGAATGGGTGCGCGTGGCGGTCTGCAAGCATCTGCAGACCGCGGTGCGCACCATTATAAACATAGGGGCCGCGGTCTGCATGCTGATGCTTGCAGATGCATCTGCAAAACGCTGCAGATGCATCTGCAAGTGTGAAGGCAGCCTATCAAGAGAAAAAAAATTTCAATAAAAACGTTTTGAAATGTAATGGCTTAGGTCATATTGCAGGTTCTGCAAATGGTTAGGGACTAAAGTAGACAGGGAATATGGTTCTTTTAAATGTGATATTTTTGGACATATTGCAAGGAAATGTAAGTCTACAAGTATTGTAACGGAGAATAGGAATGCAAATAGACAGAATAGCCATAAACCTCTGTTGTCTCAGGCTTGTGTGTCTCACCATTTGCAAAAAGTTCTGTATGAACATATGACAAACAGTTAAGAATAGTAAGTTGTCTGTAGGGCCTTGGATTTCAGCAGGCCTGTACTATTTCTTTGTGTTTGTATACAGTCGTTTGCATTTCACTCTAGCTTTCATTGTTCTTTTCTTTACGGTTGTTTTGCATTTTGTTTATGGTACTTGTGTATATCTACTATATAATTGCCGTAGGCATTTCCGTGTCGGACCCCGAAAACGTGCCGTGGATATGTCACTATTGTGACGTCATCACGGCGAAGCATTGGCCGCGTAGCGGCCAATGCGAGGCGTCAGCTGCGCGAGCAATGGCCGCGAGGCCATTGCGAGTCGCTAGCTTTAGTGCGAGCAATGGCTGCGAAGCGGCCATTGCGAGTCGCTGGCCGAAAATAGAACCAGAGGCTCGGCCACAAAGCTAGCGAATTCCTGCTCAGGTAGCGAGTCGCTAGCCTCTAGCGGGAAATCGCTAGCTTTGTGGCCGAGCCTCTGGTTCTATTTTCGGCCAGCGACTCGCTGGCTGAGTGCGACATCATGATGATGATGATGATGATGATGATGATGATGATGATGATGATACCCCCCTCAATGGCCGCACAGACCCCCCTCAATGGCCGCACAGACCCCCCCTCAATGGCCGCACAGACCCCCCCCTCAATGGCCGCACAGACCCCCCCCCTCAATGGCCGCACAGACCCCCCCCCCCCTCAATGGCCGCACAGACCCCCCCCCCTCAATGGCCGCACAGACCCCCCCCTCAATGGCCGCACAGACCCCCCCCTCAATGGCCGCACAGACCCCCCCCCTCAATGGCCGCACAGACCTCCCCCCTCAATGGCCGCACAGAACCCCCCCCCCTCAATGGCCACACAGACCCCCCCTCAATGTCCCAAAGTCAGCTGTGACCACCTGGCCCTTGGACACTGGCTGCCATGCACACATCAGCTGGTAGGCTCCCATCACTTACCCACTGAGGACGGATCACTTCCAGCACCTCTTCACATGGCAGTGCTCTGAACTTCTGAATCGTCCTCTCCTCACTCAGACACCTGGCAGGTTCCAGCCTACTCACTCCCAGCTGCAACCCAGTGAGTCAATCAGCACATCTTCACTCACACACAGACCTGACATGTGATTAACCCCCTGTGCACCATTCAGGTTTAGCCCAGCAAAGCACTCATCCCCACAGGTTCAGCCGCTCATTAGGCTCATGAATGTATCGGATCTTCAGCACTCACACTCAGCTGTTTTACTCAGCGACTCGCTGGCCGAAAATAGAACCAGAGGCTCGACCACAAACTTAGCGATTTACCGCTGAGGTAGCGCGAGCAATGGCCGCGAGGCCATTGCGAGTTGCTACCTCAGCCGCCGCACCTGCCGCAAGTCCCCCTATACTTTCTATGGGGATTACCGCAACCGCGCCGCAAGTGTAACGGTTGCAGCGCGGTTGCGGTAATCCCCATAGAAAGTATAGGGGGACTTGCGGCAGGTGCAGCAAGTGCGGTTTTTTAACTTTAATAATAATAAAAATACTAAAAAAAAAAAAAATAAATAATATAAATAATACACAATAAAATAAAACATAATAATAAAAAACAACAAAAAAATCTACTCTATAATTGCCGTAGGCATTTTCGTGTCGGCCCCCGAAAACGCCGTGGCTATGTCACACTGTGACGTCACCACGCGCGAGCAATGGCCGCGAAGCGGCCATTGCGAGTCACTGGCCGAAAATAGAACCAGAGGCTCGGCTACAAAGTTAGCGATTTACCACTCAGGCAGCGACTCGCAATGGTCGCGGCCATTGCGAGTCGCTGCCTGAGCGGTAAATCGCTAACTTTGTGGCCGAGCCTCTGGTTCTATTTTCGGCCAGCACTCAGCACCAATAAGTATTGAACACCCCCAAAAAGTATTGAACACACCCCAATAAGTATTGAACGCGTCACAATAAGTATTGAACGCGCCCCAAAAAGTATTGAACGCGTCCCAATAAGTATTGAACACACCCCAATAAGTATTGAACGCGCCCCAAAAAGTATTGAACGCACCTCAATAAGTATTAAACGTGCCCCAAAAAGTATTGAACGCGCCCCAAAAAGTATTGAACGCGTCCCAATAAGTATTGAACACACCCCAATAAGTATTGAACGCGCCCCAAAAAGTATTGAACGCACCCCAATAAGTATTGAACACCCCCCAAAAAGTATTGAACACACCCCAAAAAGTATTGAACGAGTCCCAATAAGTATTGAACACACCCCAATAAGTATTGAACGCGCCCCAAAAAGTATTGAACGCGTCCCAATAAGTATTGAACACACCCCAATAAGTATTGAACGCACCCCAAAAAGTATTGAACGCACCCCAATAAGTATTGAACGCGCCCCAAAAAGTATTGAACGCACCCCAATAAGTATTGAACGCGCCCCAAAAAGTATTGAACGCGCCCCAAAAAGTATTGAACGCGTCCCAATAAGTATTGAACACACCCCAATAAGTATTGAACGCGCCCCAAAAAGTATTGAACGCACCCCAATAAGTATTGAACACCCCCCAAAAAGTATTGAACACACCCCAATAAGTATTGAACGCGTCACAATAAGTATTGAACGCGCCCCAAAAAGTATTGAACACGTCCCAATAAGTATTGAACACACCCCAATAAGTATTGAACGCGCCCCAAAAAGTATTGAACGCACCCCAATAAGTATTGAACGCGCCCCAAAAAGTATTGAACGCGCCCCAAAAAGTATTGAACGCGTCCCAATAAGTATTGAACACACCCCAATAAGTATTGAACGCGCCCCAAAAAGTATTGAACGCACCCCAATAAGTATTGAACACCCCCCAAAAAGTACTGAACACACCCCAATAAGTATTGAACGCGTCACAATAAGTATTGAACGCGCCCCAAAAAGTATTGAACGCGTCCCAATAAGTATTGAACACACCCCAATAAGTATTGAACGCGCCCCAAAAAGTATTGAACGCACCCCAATAAGTATTGAACGCGCCCCAAAAAGTATTGAACGCGCCCCAAAAAGTATTGAACGCGTCCCAATAAGTATTGAACACACCCCAATAAGTATTGAACGCGCCCCAAAAAGTATTGAACGCACCCCAATAAGTATTGAACGCGCCCCAAAAAGTATTGAACGCGCCACAAAAAGTATTGAACGCGTCCCAATAAGTATTGAACACACCCCAATAAGTATTGAACGCGCCCCAAAAAGTATTGAACGCACCCCAATAAGTATTGAACACGCCCCAAAAAGTATTGAACGCGCCCCAAAAAGTATTGAACACACCCCAATAAGTATTGAACGCCCCCCAAAAAGTATTGAACACGCCCCAAAAAGCATTGAACGCGCCCCAAAAAGCATTGAACGCGCCCCAATAAGTATTGAACGCGCCCCAAAAAGCATTGAACGCGCCCCAATAAGTATTGGACCCCCCAAAAAGTATTGGACCCCCCAAAAAAAGTATTGGACTCCCCCAAAAAGTAGCTATAACTACTATAATCAAATTAATGCACGTTCTAGAATCCCGATGCATTTGCATCGGGCTCACAGCTAGTAGATATATAATAGAATTTTTGGTTCCTATGTAAATTGAAACCACTGTAGAACTTTGAGGGTCAGGACAGGTGTAAGAAGAGTTTATTCTGAGGTTTTTATGGTGAGTGAAATGACGCAAATAGGAGTTGGTTTTTAGAATGCTAATTTTCGTTGTATCTTTGACCCCCTATGAAGTGAATGCACC
Source organism: Allobates femoralis (assembly GCA_033576535.1). NCBI lineage: Eukaryota > Metazoa > Chordata > Amphibia > Anura > Aromobatidae > Allobates > Allobates femoralis. Next base: position 30,686 of record JARQOC010000422.1, on the reverse strand, counting down.
AGTCTTTCTTTACATTTAATTGATCATAGAGATGGGTGGCAGAACAGGAAATGTAAATTGCTATTACTTCTTTATCTAAGGATCTGTGAGGGCTGTATGCTATTCCTTTGATTTGTAGGACTGTGCAAGGTGTACTTTAAGAAACAGTTTTTTGTCTTGTATGTTTATTACATGAGTAAGACAGGAATAAGCATGGATAGATAATGGACGCGCATGACGGAATGTGGCGTGTTATGCTATGTGCTTGTTCCTTGTTGCTTGGATGGATAACATATTTTTAAAACTTGATGCAGGATACAATTAAAAACAGTTATTCTAAGTAAATTGTATTCATTGTGTGGTGTCCAGGAATTCACTGGACACCTTAGGAAAGGTTACCAGAGGTTGTATTAGAAAACAGGTTGTTGTTTTTTTGTTTCCTTCTGAATTCTTTTTTGTTTGGATAAATAATGTTTTTAACGTGAGCTAGGATAGGCATGGATAGATAACGGACGTGCATGAAGGAATGTGGCGTGTTATACTATGGGCTTTGATCTTTTAGCTTGGACGGAAAACATATTTTGTTTAAAATTCTGCGCAGGAGACAATACTAGATACCTCTGAGAAGTATAACAGGGGGAGGATCCCTGTAGGATGGTGCAGCAGGGAGCATAATATAGGAAGGAAACATTGTATATATTATGTACTAACTGCACCAGGAAAATTCCCAGGAGCGTTTTGTCCCTTTACATCCCATTTTAGGTCACCCAGACCCTCCTGAGATATTATAGAAGATTATTCATGGATTCAGCTCAAAAATGAAAACATCTCTTGCTAGATTTCCACCATGAGGAAAAGACTGAGACTCCAGAGAAGAACTTCACAGTGTCATGGTGGGAGGGGGGAGAGTTTGTTCATATATTACTTCAAAGATACCTCATTCTCAAACCTATTTATTACACTGTGTCATTGTCCTCCTGATCATAATTATATAGATTAAACTGATGGACTGTAACTGATTCACAGAAGGACCAAAGGACTGACTGCCTTACTCAGGGCCGCACCATTCATGAGCCAGTGTGAGTACAAAGGATCAGGCGGCAACATGAGTCAGAAGACGGGGGGCGGCATCGTGACCTGCAGACAGTCAGTCAGATAATGTGCTGAGTGCGATGTCCCCTGCTCCTGAGTCCTGCAATACAGTGTTTGCGGCAGGGGCGGACCGTCACTCCCGGGGGCCCTGGTGCAGGTTGTGGACGGGAAGGGGGGGGGGTGCTAGTGTCGTGCTCTTACCGCTGGTCCTGCCGCGCTCTCCCTCCTGGTGACGGCGGCTCTCCCGCGGCTCGTGGGGGTCGGCTGGGAGAGCCGCGCTGACAGCCACGCTCTCCCGCGGCTTGTGGGGGGTCGGCTGGGAGAGCCGCGCTGACAGCCGCGCTCTCCCGCGGCTTGTGGGGGTCGGCTGGGGGCCCCCTCCAGGCTTGAAGGGGCCCCCTAACCGGGCGGGGCCCTGGTGCAGCTGCACCGGCTGCACCAGCGTAGTTCCGCCCCTGGTTTGCGGTTAGTCACTGTTTGTGTGCTCTGAAGATAAGAATGACAGCTGTGCGTGATCGGGATGAGAGGGAGGAGGAGGGCTAGGAGTGTGTGAGACTTGCCTGGACTGGCTGTACAGAGTGCACTTTCATTTCATTTTCTTTATAATATAAGAGCAGCAATTGGCTCTGTGACGCTGTCTCCTATCTGTGTGTCCACTCCCTGCAGCAAGGGAGTGTGAGATGATTGGTCACTTCATTAGTCACTCTACCTCTGTGTATGTGTTTAGTGACTCCTGGCTGTGACCTGTCCCAGAGCAGCCAGTGCTGTGTGCAGATTGTTGGAGAAGAACTTGGAGATCATTACATCAGTAATTGTAAGCTACAGGACTGTAGCCAGCAGGTGAGGGGGAGACAGAGTGGCAAGTGAGTGTGAGGCTACCTTCACATTTGCGGACACCTCGGCAGCGTTCTGCAGAGGGGATCCGCAATGTGACCGCAGCACCACAAGCCCCTATCTTTATAATGGGAGCGCACGCTGCTGCGCTTGACAGCGCATGACCGTGCGCACCCATTCATTGCCATATGTGATCTATGCACAGGCGGATGTCCGCGCACAAATCACCCAGTCTCGTGGTGCGGACGAGACTGTTTGATTTGTGCTCCGGCGTCCGCCTGCGCACAGATCACACATGGCAGTGAATGGGTGCGCACAGTCATGCGCAGTCAAGCACAGCGCTGTGCGCTCCCATTATAAACATAGGGGCTGGCGGTGCTGCGCTCACATTGCAGATCCCCTCCACAGAACGCTGCGGAGGGGTCCACAAATGTGAACGCAGCCTTAGTGACCAGTAGCAGCACATGATTGCGGCCCTGAGTGTATAACATGGTGACAGTAAGGGCCACGTCGCACGCATCAATTTGATGAACGATATCGCTTAAGCGACCTACTTTTTTAATGGCTTAAGCGATATCGTTTGTGCGTCGCTGCGTGTAACCAAGCGATATTTCATTGAAAAATCGTCTGATTGTTTGAGCGCAGATTTGTGAACCTGTTCACAAATCTATCGGTCGGCCGCTGGACACAGCATCGCTGCATGTGACACCAGGAGACCAGCGATCAGCGAGCTCCAAGCACTGCATGGTCAATCCATAAACATCGGGTTACAAAGCGCCCCGCTGCGCCTAGTAACCCGATGTGTACCATAGTTACCAGCGATCTCGCTGGTCCACATCGCTGGTGAGTCTGCCTGTGTGGACAGCTCACCAGCGATGTGAACGATATTGTTAGCGATTGCTCGTGCATGGGATCACTAACAATATCGTTCATCAAATTGAAGTGTGTGACGTGGCCCTAAGTGTGAGTGTAGCTAGTGGAAACAGGTGAGTGTGGCCCCCAGGACAGCATGAATGTTTTCTTTAAAGGAAACCTATCACCTAGTTTAACTATCACTACTGGTCCCTGCATCTTCCCAGCACATCCCTAACCATCCCTGTCTGACCTAAATGTGAATTATAATTGTTGAAAAAAACAATTTACACACTTACTTTTGTCCCCTCGTTCTGTGGGCGCTCCTAGACAGGTGGCTGATGGGTGGTCTACCCGGACGGGTCCATTTCCTCCCCCTCGCTGCTGGTATCATGCCCCAGTGGGTGTGATAATTCTTTCAGGAAAGTGGTTCAAATTTCATATTCATGGATTCTCCTTCCGGGTATGACACGCTGCTGGACGGTTGTCATTTCTGGTCCGGTGCATTGAGGGGGTGTTTTGGTTATACTGGCCAGCTCCGGGGCATGTGCAGTGCACATTCCGAAGCTGTCCCGCAACCGATAATCACCCACAATGCACCGGACCAGAAATGACAACCGCCCAGCAGTGTGTCATACCCGGAAGGAGAATCCATGAATATGAAATTTGGACCACGTTCCTGAAAGAATTATCACACCCACTGGGGCATGATACCAGCAGCGAAGGGGAGGAAATGGACCAGGGAAGACCGCCCACCCGTCTACGACCGGCCACAGAACGGGGGACAAAAGCAAGCGTGTAAAACGCTTTTTTCCCCCACATTTATAATTCACAATTAGGTGAGACAGGGATGGCTAGGAAGGTGCAGGGACAGGTAGTGAAAGGTTAGAGGGTATAAACTAGGTGACAGGTGGTTCCGTTTAAGTTTGCACACTCTGCTCAGCGAAGCAGGTGAAGAACCTGAGTCTGACCGCCATTACTTTATAATGTCTCAATGGCTGTGCTGTGCCGTTATGCCGAGATCATGTGGCAATGTGCTCAAGGCTGGGCTGCAACTGGGCAACATATAGTAGGTATATTGCGAAAAATCACTGCATCTGGTCTTTTTTTTTTCCAATATATCTTATCTTACTGTAAACAGTTAAAAGATTACCCAGCAGCCTGGCACACACACAGAGGCTGGTTTCAGTCCCGTTTGCTAAAATCTGCAAAATTACTGTGTATTGCTAAGCTAAAAGCAATAGGCTATGTGCCAACTTAGTGTTTTTGCTGTGTTTTTTCATTTATTTATTTGAAGATTTTCCCAAAATCAGCAAAATCTGTTGGATTTCTGAATACTGTGCCAACCTTCAGTTTTTTTCCTTGTGTTTTTAGGTGCAGAAAAAAGAAGCAGCACCCTCATTCTTTGTGCATTTTCCCTGCATGTTCCATATAGACGATTAAAGGGAAACCGCTGGGCAAAAAAGGTACCAGCCCCGGACCGGATTGTGCCGCAGTGTGAAAAGTCGACTGTCAATCAGCATCATGTTGGAACTTCGCAGTCACTTTCCATCAACAGAGCAGAGCAGAAAAGAAGCTACTCTGACAATCTGACATCAGTGGAAGCCGCAGAATGGCCAGCAGGAGTGGTCTGTGAATTCTCTGATCTGGCAGAGATCAGTGGGCACAATAAGCAGGTAGTTAGCAATGGCCTGCCAGTTAACTCTTAGGGCGGCTGGGGTACAGGATAATGACACTGGGGGTAACAGGATAATGACACTGGGGGTACAGGATAATGACACTGGGGGTACAGGATAATGACACTGGCACTGGGGGTACAGGATAATGACACTGGGGGTACAGGATAATGACACTGGGGGTACAGGATAATGACACTGGGGGTAACAGGATAATGACACTGGGGGTACAGGATAATGACACTGGGGTACAGGATAATGACACTGGCACTGGGGGTAACAGGATAATGACACTGGGGGTACAGGATAATGACACTGGGGGTACAGGATAATGACACTGGGGGTAACAGGATAATGACACTGGGGGTACAGGATAATGACACTGGGGGTACAGGATAATGACACTGGGGGTAACAGGATAATGACACTGGGGGTACAGGATAATGACACTGGGGGTACAGGATAATGACACTGGGGGTACAGGATAATGACACTGGGGTACAGGATAATGACACTGGGGGTACAGAATAATGCCAGTGTCATTATCCTGTACCCCAGGGTCATTATCCTGTACCCCCAGTGTCATTATCCTGTACCCCCAGTGTCATTATCATGTACTCCCAGTGTCATTATCCTGTACTCCCAGTGTCATTATCCTGTACCCCAGTGTCATTATCCTGTACCCCCAGTGTCATTATCCTGTACCCCCAGTGTCATTATCCTGTACCCCAGTGTCATTATCCTGTACCCCAGTGTCATTATCCTGTACCCCCAGTGCCATTATCCTGTACCCCAGTGTCATTATCCTGTACCCCAGTGTCATTATCCTGTACCCCCAGGGTCATTATCCTGTACCCCCAGTGTCATTATCCTGTACCCCAGTGTCATTATCTTGTACTCCCAGTGTCATTATCCTGTACTCCCAGTGTCATTATCCTGTACCCCAGTGTCATTATCCTGTACCCCAGTGTCATTATCCTGTACCCCAGTGTCATTATCCTGTACCCCCAGTGCCATTATCCTGTACCCCAGTGTCATTATCCTGTACCCCAGTGTCATTATCCTGTACCCCCAGGGTCATTATCCTGTACCCCAGTGTCATTATCCTGTACCCCAGTGTCATTATTCTGTACCCCCAGTGTCATTATCCTGTACCCCCAGTGTCATTATCCTGTACCCCCCAGTGTCATTATCCTGTACTCCAGTGTCATTATCCTGTACCCCCAGGGTCATTATCCTGTACCCCCAGTGTCATTATCCTGTACCCCCAGTGTCATTATCCTGTACCCCAGTGTCATTATCCTGTACCCCCAGTGTCATTATCCTGTACCCCAGTGTCATTATTCTGTACCCCAGTGTCATTATCCTGTACCCCCAGTGTCATTATCCTGTACCCAAGTATTATTATCCTGTACCCCCAGTGTCAGTGTCATTATCCTGTACCCCCAGTGTCATTATCCTGTACCCCCAGTGTCATTATCCTGTACCCCAGTGTCATTATCCTGTACCCCCAGTGTCATTATCCTGAACCCCCAGTGTCAGTGTCATTATCCTGTACCCCAGTGTCATTATCCTGTACCCCCAGTGTCAGTGTCATTATCCTGTACCCCCGTGTCAGTGTCATTATCCTGTACCCCAGTGTCATTATCCTGTACCCCCAGTGTCAGTGTCATTATCCTGTACCCCCGTGTCAGTGTCATTATCCTGTACCCCCAGTGTCAGTGTCATTATCCTGTACCCCCAGTGTCATTATCCTGTACCCCAGTGTCATTATCCTGTACCCCAGTGTCATTATCCTGAACCCCCAGTGTCAGTGTCATTATCCTGTACCCCAGTATCATTATCCTGTACCCCCAGTGTCAGTGTCATTATCCTGTACCCCCATGTCAGTGTCATTATCCTGTACCCCCAGTGTCATTATCCTGTACCCCAGTGTCATTATCCTGTACCCCCAGTGTCAGTGTCATTATCCTGTACCCCCAGTGTCATTATCCTGTACTCCCAGTGTCAGTGTCATTATCCTGTACTCCCAGTGTCATTATCCTGTACCCCCAGTGTCATTATCTTGTACCCCCAGTGTCAGTGTCATTATCCTGTACTCCCAGTGTCATTATCCTGTACCCCCAGTGTCATTATCCTGTACCCCATTGTCAGCATTATTATCTTAGTGCTACTTTCTTTAAGTGCCTATCGCTCTCAAATAAATACCAGTTCTTTGATATAGCAGATTTAATATCTCTATCCATAGGTCCAAACGCTGAGCACAACCTGTTGTATGAAGATTGAATAAATATCCACTGCCAGAAGCCTTGAGTGCGGCTCCATTTCTTCTCTATTTGATTGAATACGATGTGACGCATCTGCTGGCAGCAAGCACCGATATAATATTTCCAATCTTTAAGGAGTCTTTCTGCTTCTTCGATATAAGCAGATCTATCCTGTATTACAATGCCCCCTCCCTTGTCCGCTGCTCTTATTACAATGCCCCCTCCCTTGTCCGCTGCTCTTATTACAATGCCCCCTCCCTTGTCCGCTGCTCTTATTACAATGTCCCCTCCCTTGTCCGCTGCTCTTATTACAATGTCCCCTCCCTTGTCCGCTGCTCTTATTACAATGCCCCCTCCCTTGTCCGCTGCTCTAATTACAATGCCCCCTCCCTTGTCCGCTGCTCTTATTACAATGTCCCCTCCCTTGTCCGCTGCTCTTATTACAATGCCCCCTCCCTTGTCCGCTGATCTTATTACAATGCCCCCTCTCCTTGTCCGCTGCTCTTATTACAATGCCCCCTCCCTTGTCCGCTGCTCTAATTACAATGCCCCCTCCCTTGTCCGCTGCTCTTATTACAATGCCCCCTCCCTTGTCCGCTGCTCTTATTACAATGCCCCCTCCCTTGTCCGCTGCTCTTATTACAATGCCCCCTCCCTTGTCCGCTGCTCTAATTACAATGCCCCCTCCCTTGTCCGCTGCTCTTATTACAATGCCCCCTCCCTTGTCCGCTGCTCTTATTACAATGCCCCCTCCCTTGTCCGCTGCTCTTATTACAATGCCCCCTCCCTTGTCCGCTGCTCTAATTACAATGCCCCCTCCCTTGTCCGCTGCTCTTATTACAATGCCCCCTCCCTTGTCCGCTGCTCTTATTACAATGCCCCCTCCCTTGTCCGCTGCTCTTATTACAATGCCCCCTCCCTTGTCCGCTGCTCTTATTACAATGCCCCCTCCCTTGTCCGCTGCTCTTATTACAATGCCCCCTCCTTGTCCGCTGATCTTATTACAATGCCCCCTCCCCTGTCCGCTGCTCTAATTACAATGCCCCCTCCCTTGTCCGCTGCTCTTATTACAATGCCCCCTCCCTTGTCCGCTGATCTTATTACAATGCCCCCTCCCTTGTCCGCTGCTCTAATTACAATGCCCCCTCCCTTGTCCGCTGCTCTTATTACAATGCCCCCTCCCTTGTCCGCTGATCTTATTACAATGCCCCCTCCCTTGTCCACTGATCTTATTACAATGCCCCCTCCCTTGTCCGCTGATCTTATTACAATGCCCTTGTTGTATTTTAAGCTTTTTATGGCTGCTGTTTCTTTTTTCGTTAGATTTTTACCATCTTTCTGTGGGTTATTTGCTTTGACCAGTGTGTCCTAAGTCAGTTAGTAAAAGATCCTGAAAGGTTTCCAGGAGGTGCCCCCTGCTCTCCAATGGATAAAAGTGAGACTTAGTTTTGAAGATATCAGAATTGTCATTATTATCAACTCCATGGGAGTCTACCTTGCCCTCATTGGCTTTTAATGCAAAATGTCTTTTTAAAGTAAGTTTGCGAATAAATTGCTGCACATCTATAAACAGGTCGAAGTTATCTGGTTCCTTTGATGGACACAGCCCAATTGACCATGTACCGGCTGAGACCAACAATAGGTTTGAGGTTCTTAAAAGAAAAGAAACATTTTGGATATACAGCCTAGATACCAGGGGCGTAACTACAATAGGTGCAGGGGTTGCGATCGCACCTGGGCCCTGCAGCCTAGGGGGCCCCAAAAGTCCCTTTGGCCTATAGAAAATGACTAATACTATTAAAGATTTGCAATAATTGGGGGCCCCGTTAGAGCTTTCGCATCGGGGCCCCTGGGCCTGAAGTTACGCCACTGCTAGATACCTTAAAACCGAAAGGGTTAAACTTGGTTACTGAGCTAATATAGTTTTTTCCCTGACCATATTTTTCTCTTTCTTCTCTCTTCTGGATATATGAGAATCTTGTCCTCTCAGTACTCTTTGGGTAAATTGCATTGCATTCACCTCTATTTTATCTATTTACTTATTATATATGGCACGCTTATCACTTTCTTCCACATAATCTCAGAGAGGTTAGTATTCTATTTTCTAAGAACTGCTCTTTGCTGCCCCTGGAGGCGGACAATTGCAGTACTTTCTGCCTGCGGGTCTGTTAGCCATGGAAACTGACTCCAGAGATCGGACTGGGTACCAAATCTAGCACCATCTTGTGGCTTGAATAAAAATTACTGTCTTTTTACAATATGCACATTCACTTCTAAGAACTGCTCTTTGCTGCCCCTGGAGGCGGACAATTGCAATACCTTCTGCCTGCAGGTCGGTAGCCGTGGGAACTGACTCCAGAGGTCGGACTGGGTACCAGATCCAGCGACACCTTGTGGTCTGATTAAAAATTACAGTCTTTTCACAATATGCCCAATCCATTTATATAGAGAGGGTTATAACCACACATCATTCACTTGAGCACTTTTCTAGCTTTTAAAAAATGTTTTAAAAAGATTTTTATTATCACTTTTATTACAACGCTATTTATATATTCATAACTTATTGATAATCACTTTTTATTTCACTTAATTCTCTTTTTATCTCAACTATTTACTAACACTCACTTCTCATATATATGTGTCTATCATTCAGTGGTTTTCTCTGATTTTATGTTGTACTATGAAGTTTTCTCCTGCTATTCTTTTCTTTTTATATTATCATTATTCTTGTCATGGGAACTTCTTCTTTTTCATGGTGAAATCTTGACAGTGTACCCAGGGGCGTAACTACAATAGGTGCAGGGGTTGCGATCGCACTCGGGCCCTACAGCCTAGGGGGCCCCAAAAGTCCCTTTGGCCCATAGAAAAAGACTACTACTATTAAAGATTTGCAATAATTGGGGGCCCCGTTGGAGCTTTCGCATCGGGGCCCCTGGGCCTTAAGTTACGCCACTGAGTGTACCCTCTTGTAAATACATCTAGGAACTGCCTCTGGAACCATACCGTGCTAAGACGCATGAGCGCCATCTTGTGTCTAGATTATAGTATACGGTGTTAAAACTTTTTTGGATGTCTCAAGGATGTAGGATCTCTTGTAGATGCGGCCTAATATCTGTATCAAACCCTTTTTTCTCTAGTGATATACCCTGGTGTGGAATGGAACCTGGGGTGTTGATATGCAATGCTTGTATATTTTCCTGTCGAGCCACCACTCAGGAATACACATATGTTTTTTATCAATATTTAATTTACTTCTTTTTTAATCAGTATTGAAAATATTATTCATCTTATTAAACAATTATATTAGATATTTTATAGCAATAAATTTTATGTCTTAATAAATTTTTTTCTAGTACATATATATTTTTATAGTTTCCTATCCTACTTTTATATTGATCCTATTCTCCATATTTTATGACTTTTTAACCACACAATCCCCTATTTTAACAGCTTCACTATAAAAATCATTGGTGGCGCTCATCACTAAACAATAGATTCCCATCTGTATATGTGAAGACCTCAGGTTCTAGTCCAATATGAGTAAGAAGTAGGTGCTAAACAGCACTGGATGAACCCATCTTTTTATGTGTTTTCTTGCTTTTATTTGCCTCATTTTTAAAAAAAATATGATCTGGAGAGCATTGATTGTTATCTATGAAAGCATTAAGCACTTTTTTTCAATACTTTTGAGTTGTATTTGATGGTTTGTGGAAAAATTGCGCCAAAATGGGCAGATCCTCCCATTTCTGATGATGTGGATGTCATCATCAGTAAACAAATGACACCTCTTTTTTGTGGAGTTAGGGGCTATAAAAACCCCCTCTGTGACTATGATTGTAATATCCCTGAGGAAGGCGCCGGGTGGGGCGCTGAAACGCGTAGGAGAAGGAGGAATAAAAAGGATGGAAATCCGACTGGCTCTTTGGTGAGTTTTATTTGGCCCTGGAGCAGCGCGGACCGTGGTACACCAGCACTCCCATCATTTCTTTAAAACCTAATAAAAGTCATTGGTAAACACTTGCTATGTAGGTTGGGGTGCTGTTCTTCAGACAATGATGAATTCGGCTTTACCCCTTCTATATCGATGTTTCTCTACGCCAGGCCTCAGGAGCCACCGATGGATGTTGTCTTCAGGACTTCCAGACTGACCCAGACTGAGCTGTGAAGGTTCTATTGAAAGAGTCAGCTGTGATGTCATAGATGACCAACTGCCACTGTTGTCATGGGAACAACTGCTGGTCATGTGATCAAGTTGGAATCTTGGCATCAGGCTGGATTCACACTGCAGTTTGAAACCAGCCTTACACTGTGTGCAGAATTAATAGGCAGATGAGTATTGTGATCACATGATACTTTTTATCCATGTTGTCCTACTCCAAGCTGTATAGGCTGAGAGCCAACTACCAATTCAGTAAATCAGGTGATGGCATCTCTGTAATGAGGAGGGGTGTGGTGTAATGACATCAACACCCTATATAAGGTGTGCTTAATTATTAGGCAAATGCCTTTCCTTAGGCAAAATGGGTCAGAAGAGAGATGTGACGGCTCTGAAAAGTCCACAATTGTGAGATGTCTTGCAGAGGGATGCAGCAGTCTGGAAATTGCCAAACATTTGAAGCGCGATCACCGAACAATCGAGCGTTTCATGGCAAATAGCCAACAGGGGCGCAAGAAGCGTGAGGGCAAAAAAGGTGCAAAATAACTGCCCATGAATTGAGGAAAATCAAGTGTGAAGCTGCCAAGATGCCATTTGCCACCAGTTTTGCCGAGGTAAGGAAGGCTGAAAAACCACCACCTCTGAGCAAGAAACAGAAGATACAACGTCAAAACTGGGCCAAGAAATATCTTAAGACTGAATATTGAAAGCTTTTATGGACTGATGAAATGAGAGTGACTCTTGATGGGCCAGATGGATGGGCCAGAGGCTGGATCAGTAAAGGGCAGAGAGCTCCACTACAACTCAGACACCAGCAAGGTGGAGGTGGGTTACTGGTATGGGCTGGGATTATCAAAGATCAACTTGTGGGACCTTTTCGGGTTTAGGATGGAGTGAAGCTCAACTCCCGGACCTACTGCCAGTTTCTGGAAGACAACTTCTTCAAGCAGTGGTACAGGAAGAAGTCGGTATCGTTCAAGAAAAACATGATTTTCATGCAGGACAATGCTCCATCACATGCATCCAACTACTCCACAGCGTGGCTGGCCAGTAAAGGTCTAAAAGAAGAAAAAATAATGACATTGTCCCCTTGTTCACCTGATCTGAACCCCATAGAGAACCTGTGGTCCCTCCTAAAATGTGAGATCTACAGGGAGGGAAAACAGTACACCTCTGGGGACAGTGTCTGGAGGGAAAACAGTACACCTCTGGGGACAGTGTCTGGAGGGAAAACAGCACACCTCTGGGGACAGTGTCTGGAGGCTGTGGTGGCTGCTGCACACAATGTTGAGCGTAAACAGATCAAGCAGCTGACAGAATCTATGGATGGAGGCTGCTGAGCGTCAGCATAGAGAAAGGGGGCTATACTGGGCACTCATTTTTGGGGTTTTGTGTTTTTGCATGTCAGAAATGTTTATTTCTAAATTTTGTGCAGTTATATTGGTTTACCTGGTGAAAATAAACAAGTGAGATGGGAATAGATTTGTTTTTTATGAAGTTGCCTAATAATTCTGCACTGTAATAGTTACCTGCACACACAGATATCCTCCTAAGAGCCAAATCTAAAACCCCTCCAACTTCCAACAATATTAAGCTTTGATATTTATGAGTCTTTTGGGTGATTGAGAACATAGTTGTTGATCAATAATAAAAATAATCCTTTAAAATACAACTTGCCTAATAATTCTGCACACAGTGCAGTGAAATTGCCTTTCGCCCCCGACATGTGGTACAATCCTGCAGTGTGTTAGATTAGTGACATACAGGAGCGTCTCAATGAATTAGAGGATCATGAAAAAGTGACTTTATTTCAATAATTTAATACATAAAGTGACACACATATTATATAGAGTCATAACACACAGAGGGATCTATGTCATGTGTTTATTTCTGATAATGTTGATGATTAATGAAAACCCCAAAGGTCATTATCTCAGAAAATTAAAGTAGGGAGGATGAAGGGTCTGAGAGATAAAATATGACCTAAATAGGTATCAGAGGCTTCACCTTGTGTGGTTGTGAGAGTCACAACCACTATAAAAGCAGATCACGGCTGCTGCAGTCCCCAGTGTGGTGCATAGAGGAGGGAGGATGAAGGGTTAAACACCGCACTGCCGTATTCCACCGTATTAGTCAACACGTTTCAGGGCTCCCTGATTTATGGTAATATGAGATTGATTTGTCCTGAGGAAGGGGCCAGGGAGGCCTGAAACGCATTGACTAATAAATCAGTATTATATTCACCCTTTGATGTCTCGTGGAATATGGCAGCATGGTGTTTAACCCTTCATCCTCCCACTTTAATTTTCTGAGATAATGACCTCTGGGTTTTCATTAATCATCAACATTAACAGAAATAAACACATGACATAGATCCTCTTGTGTGTAATGACTCTATATAATTGATGTGTGTCACTTTATGTATTGAATTACTGAAATAGTCACTTTTTCAGGATAGTCTAATTCATTGACATGCTCCTGTATGCACTGCAGGATTGTACCGCATGTCAGGGGTGAAAGGAGGGGACAACCCAACAATTGGCAACTGGGGAGGGAGAGGAGACAGATCATGGGCCAGATTTTGACCCTGAAACCTCCAGGGCGCAGCAGTCAGGGGCACTTAGCCAATGCACTGAGAAAGATTTCAATGAGATGCGCAGCGTTCTCCTGCGCTGTTATGTGGAGGACACTGCGGATCCATTGACTTCCATGCATTATTTGTGCGCTTGTGTACACTTGGTGATAAAACAAGCGCCTGTGAACGCACAAAAAATGCAACATGTAGCGTTCGGAGGGCGCACAAATTATGCGCAGCCAAATGCAGGTACCATGCATTTCCCATATTAAATATAGGAACGCAGCGCGCATGCGTTTGGCTGCGTTCAGTACGCTGAGTTCTGTGTTATCTACTGTATATAGAGGTGTTATCAGTCATTGTACAGGAAGAGGTGAGCTGTGATATCACCTATTGTGAATGGTGGATCCTGTGTTATCTACTGTATATAGAGGTGTTATCAGTCATTGTACAGGAGGAGGTGAGCTGTGATATCATCTATTGTGAATGGTAGATCCAGTGTTATCTACTGTATATAGAGGTGTTATCAGTCATTGTACAGGAGGAGGTGAGCTGTGATATCACCTATTGTGAATGGTAGATCCAGTGTTATCTACTGTATATAGAGGTGTTATCAGTCATTGTACAGGAGGAGGAGGTGAGCTGTGATATCACCTATTGTGAATGGTAGATCCTGTGTTATCTACTGTATATAGAGGTGTTATCAGTCATTGTACAGGAGGAGGAGGTGAGCTGTGATATCATCTATTGTGAATGGTGGATCCTGTGTTATTTCCTGTATATAGAGGTGTTATCAGTCATTGTACAGGAAGAGGTGAGCTGTGATATCACCTATTGTGAATGGTGGATCCTGTGTTATCTACTGTATATAGAGGTGTTATCAGTCATTGTACAGGAAGAGGTGAGCTGTGATATCACCTATTGTGAATGGTGGATCCTGTGTTATCTACTGTATATAGAGGTGTTATCAGTCATTGTACAGGAGGAGGTGAGCTGTGATATCACCTATTGTGAATGGTGGATCCTGTGTTATCTACTGTATATAGAGGTGTTATCAGTCATTGTACAGGAGGAGGTGAGCTGTGATATCACCTATAGTGAATGGTGGATCCTGTGTTATTTACTGTATATAGAGGTGTTATCAATCATTGTACAGGAGGAGGAGGTGAGCTGTGACATCACCTATTGTGAATGGTGGATCCTGTGTTATCTACTGTATGTAGAGGTGTTATCAGTCATTGTACAGGAGGAGGTGAGCTGTGATATCACCTATTGTGAATGGTGGATCCTGTGTTATCTACTGTATATACAGGTGTTATCAGTCATTGTACAGGAGGAGGGGGTGAGCTGTGATATCACCTATTGTAAATGGTGGATCCTGTGTTATCTACTGTATATAGAGGTGTTATCAGTCATTGTACAGGAGGAGGTGAGCTGTGATATCACCTATTGTGAATGGTGGATCCTGTGTTATCTACTGTATATAGAGGTGTTATCAGTCATTGTACAGGAGGAGGTGAGCTGTGATATCATCTATTGTGAATGGTAGATCCAGTGTTATCTACTGTATATAGAGGTGTTATCAGTCATTGTACAGGAGGAGGTGAGCTGTGATATCACCTATTGTGAATGGTAGATCCAGTGTTATCTACTGTATATAGAGGTGTTATCAGTCATTGTACAGGAGGAGATGAGCTGTGATATCACCTATTGTGAATGGTGGATCCTGTGTTATTTCCTGTATATAGAGGTGTTATCAGTCATTATACAGGAGGAGGTGAGCTGTGATATCACCTATTGTGAATGGTGGATCCTGTGTTATCTACTGTATATAGAGGTGTTATCAGTCATTGTACAGGAGGAGGAGGTGAGCTGTGATATCACCTATTGTGAATGGTGGATCCTGTGTTATCTACTGTATATAGAGGTGTTATCAGTCATTGTACAGGAGGAGGTGAGCTGTGATATCATCTATTGAGAATGGTGGATCCTGTGTTATCTACTGTATATAGAGGTGTTATCAGTCATTGTACAGGAGGAGGGGAGCTGTGATATCACCTATTGTGAATGGTGGATCCTGTGTTATCTACTGTATATAGAGGTGTTATCAGTCATTGTACAGGAGGAGGTGAGCTGTGATATCACCTATTATGAATGGTGGATCCTGTGTTATTTCCTGTATATAGAGGTGTTATCAGTCATTGTACAGGAGGAGGAGGTGAGCTGTGATATCACCTATTGTGATTGGTGGATCCTGTGTTATCTACTTTATATAGAGCTGTTATCTGTCATTGTACAGGAGGAGGAGGTGAGCTGTGATATCACCTATTGTGAATGGTGGATCCTGTGTTATCTACTGTATATAGAGGTGTTATCAGTCATTGTACAGGAGGAGGAGGTGAGCTGTGATATCACCTACCCAACTTTTACGCAACATCAGTTAGAGCCAGAGTTCTTGGATATAAAATTGGTGGTCCACCCAGACGGCTCTCTGCAGACCAATATGTTTCGCAAAAAGACTTCTGTTAACGCATTACTCCATGCGACCTCAGCCCATACTCCCTCAACGATCTCAGCGATTCCCATAGGTCAATTCCTTAGAGCCTAGAGAGTGTGCTCAACAGAGGAATATTTTTAAGAATAGGTGAGTGACTTGAGAGACAGTTTGTTGGCTAGAGCATATAGTAAGAGGAACATGAAAAAATGGATACCAGAGGGCTCTAAGCACCCCAAGAGCAAACCTCCTGACCCCTAAGCCAAAAATAGTAAGAGAGGGGGCTAAGATGGTAAGATTTATATCCACCTTTAATGACCAATGGGGGAATGTAAGACAGATTCTGGAGAGACAATGGGACATCTCTCAGGAATGCCTGAGAGAAGTACTTCCGACTCGCCCAATGTTGACAGCAAAGCGTGGTCAGAATCTAAGAGATTCTGTTGTTCACAGCCAATACATCTCAAAGAGTCAACCCATTATTGAGGGTGTGAAGCCCACTGTTGGTTTCTACCCCTGTGGGGGCTGTTTGGGGTGTACAAACATGGATAGGGCTAGAGTTTTCAAAGACTCTAGTGGTAAGGCTGGCTTCACACCATGGCAGAGTCCGGTCCGGGGCTGTCAGGCATGACATCAGCACACAGAACCAGAGAACCAAATGTGCCCTCCGGTCCTGTGTGCAGCCGGACGCACCTGCAGCTGCTAATGATTCAGGTCCGCGGCTCGCAGGGAGCTAGCCCTGAAATCACAGCGGCGTCGAGCCACCGGTGTCCGGTTCCCGGATCGTCCCGGACCGGGGCAATCCGGCCCCATAGGCTCCCATGGTAGGGAGCGCCCGAATCCGGGTGAATCCGGGATATGGGTTTTTATGCAGATTTTTTCTCCCGGACACAAAAACGTTGCAAGCAACGTTTTTGGTCTCCGGTGAGAAGAATCCGACTTCTCCCGGATTCATCCAGTGAGATGGAAACTGGATGGTAGAGAGCTGCCATCCGGCTCCATCCAGCCCCATAGGCTACTATGGGGCCTGAAACCGGTCCGGGTCTGTCTGGTTTACACCGGACAGCCCCGGACCAGACTGCGCCGTGGTGTGAAGCCAGCCTAAGAGGGAATATAAAATCAGAAAATATATTTGCTGCTCCACTATGAACGTAATTTATCATGCGACATGCCCTTGCGGCCCGATTTACATTGGGCTTACTACGCAGGAACTTCGCGTACGTATACGGGAGCATGCTCGGGATATTGAGGCAGCACAAACTTTTAAACCAAGAGATCTCCCCCTCAAAACCTTACCCCGTCATTTCCAATAGTTCCATAAATGTAATTCTAAAGGTACAGTCACGCGCAGCAATTTTGCGAGCAATTTCACTGGCAATTTGCTGGTTGCAGTGAAATCATGGACACATTGTTACATTTGTACACAGCAATGTGTCCATGATTTCACTGCAACCAGCAAATTGCCAGTGAAATTGCTAGCAAAATTGCTGCGTGTGACGGTACCTTAAAGGTGCCATCACATGCCGCAATACCTCCTGGCGATATGCGGCGATCTAACGTGCGCGCTCCCAATTTTCTTGCTCACCTCAGATCGCCAATGGCGGCATCACACACTGCAATGTCGCCTTGAAGCTAAGGCGATGTGTCGCTCCGGAAATCGCCTATCCTACTGCGGAATCAATCTTGCCTCATTCCATTGCCACTTCACACTCCGCAATGACAATGGCAATGTGGGCGTACATGTTCAGTGCGGCGAGGTCTTAGGCGTGCCACAGTGGTTCACACCGCGCCCCATACACGCTCATTGGACAACACAACAGCGTTACCATTGGTCAGCCTGCTCTGGAAGGCTGGATAATACATGACGCCATTGTGTATCGGAGCTTGTACCAAGTACACACTCGTGTCGTCAGTTGTGGCTCCTGCAACACACTTTCGCCACCCCCACCTTCACCTGCCCCAGGTGTCTCCCACCGGTGGTTCTTTGGTAACTATTTGGATAGCTATCCAGCGGATGTTTGTGTATGCTTATAACAGATGTGTGCTACGGTCTTTTCTACTGATCGTATTCATGTGTATTTATGTACTTATACCAATGCATGATATACTGTGATGGGGGTAGACAACTCTGTTTAATACATGTGACTGTATGATTTTGTCATCTTTGACAATCTGTATAAATACTAACACCAAAAACCAACTGTTGGATTGTAAAAACCATATGTACAGTCCAATGTGCCATGTAGGTGATGGAGCACTGTCCCCTGTCCTCACCCTGCCCTCCAAGTCATTTTATATAAATTAACTTGATTGCATTATCAGCGATGACTCTTTTTCTTTGTTTGTATACGGCCATTATTTATCTTAATTTTGTCTTTATTTATGTGATGTTGACACTTGTGTTTTGTGTGTTTTTTTTGCAAATACCTTTTGTTTTTGTGCACAGTCGAACTAAAAAAAAAAAAAAACCAAAAAAAAAACCTGTGTGTGTCGTCGTTACTTTGGGATCCAGGGCAGTTGCACATAGCTTTATGCTGTGCACAGAGGTATGTGATCCGTACAATGGTATAGATGGGTCCGTGCAGCATTGTCTGCTAATGTCCAGTACACAGGTCCAGCCCTTTGGCCCACACCAGACTGGCCCAGGTGGCAGGGGGGCAAGTGCCCCCAGGGCTGGTGGTATAGCCCACATGTAGGGTCGCCCCCCATTGGAATGGGCTGGCCGGCGGAGCCTTGTGGCTGGCACGGCAACGCGGCAGAGCAGACGGCGGCGGACATGGTAACATGGTAAATGAGCTGATGAGCTGTGGTCCGAACGCTCTGATAGCACCCCCCCCGGTCATCAAAAATTTCTAATTGCCCCCCCCCCCTCAAATCAGGGCTGGCAGTCCAACACTGCCACCCGGGGCCAGATGCACCAGCCAGCCCCTGGCCCACACTATATGCCATGACTGTGTGTACATGTCCATTATAATGATAATAATAATAATTTTTATTTATATTGGGCCAACATATTCCGCAGCGCTTCACAATACAAAGTTCACATTTAAACAATCATAAGAAACAATTAGAAAATACAATACAATGCCAAAGACAGTACAATACAAAGCATGACATAATACAATAATTAGAGCAAAAAATGGCAGCCCTGCTCATAAGAGCTTACAATCTAACAATGAGGTGGGGGTGACAAGGTACAGGTGCTTATTTACAATGATGGTATAGTCAACCTGAGGAGATGGGGAACAGATAGGAGCAGAATAAGTGGCCACAAGTTGACACGGCCCTGAGTGTCCTGCTACATGAGTGATCTGACTCATGCCATCATACATCCAGAATGGAAAGTGCAACTACTCAGCATGGATTTCCTTCTTTTGTGTCACACACGACGTGGTGTAGCTCCTCGCCTATAGCGGGTGAAGCTCTTCGCCTATAGCGGGTGAAGCTCCTCGCCTATAGCGGGTGTAGCTCCTCGCCTATAGTGGGTGTAGCTCCTCGCCTATAGCGGGTGAAGCTCCTCGCCTATAGCGGGTGTAGCTCCTCACCTATAGCGGATGTAGGTCCTCGCCTATAGCGGGTGTAGCTCCTCGCCTATAGCGGGTGTAGCTCCTCGCCTATAGCGGGTGTAGGTGCTCGCCTAAAGCGGGTGTAGCTACTCACCTATAGCGGGTGTAGGTCCTCGCCTATAGAGGGTGAAGCTCCTCGCCTATAGCGGGTGTAGCTCCTCACCTATAGCGGGTGTAGCTCCTCGCCTATAGCGGGTGTAGCTCCTCGCCTATAGCGGGTGTAGCTCCTCGCCTATAGCGGGTGTAGCTCCTCGCCTATAGCGGGTGTAGCTCCTCGCCTATAGCGGGTGTAGGTGCTCGCCTATAGCGGGTGTAGCTCCTCGCCTATAGCGGGTGTAGGTCCTCGCCTATAGCGGGTGTAGCTCCTCGCCTATAGCGGGTGAAGCTCCTCGCCTATAGCGGGTGTAGGTCCTCGCCTATAGAGGGTGAAGCTCCTCGCCTATAGCGGGTGTAGCTCCTCGCCTATAGCGGGTGTAGCTCCTCGCCTATAGCGGGTGTAGCTCCTCGCCTATAGCGGGTGTAGCTCCTCGCCTATAGCGGGTGTAGCTCCTCGCCTATAGCGGCTGTAGCTCCTCGCCTATAGCGGGTGTAGGTCCTCACCTATAGCGGATGTAGGTTTGGACGAAAAAAGGTCCCTCGTCCCCAGGGCTCTCCTGCTCCCGGATCTCATGGCGGCTGCTGTCCGGTGCTCCCGTCCCGGATCGTGGCTCCTCTTCTTGCTGCTGTCATCACCGTTCCTCCGCGTCACCGTGTCCGCGGAGCCGTTCACCATAGGTCTCGGTATAGTAGGCGCCACCTCGGCCATTTCAGCCCTTTGGTACTCTGGCATCTTCAGCGGAGAGAGCTGCCAGGTGGACAAGCCCTTCAACAGCACAGGTTAGATGGGGATGGTCAGGGGGGTAACTACAATAGGTGCAGGGGTTGCAATCGCACCTGGGCCCTGGAGCCTAGGGGGCCCCAAAAAGTCCCTTTGGCCCATAGAAATAGACCACTTCTGTTAAAGATTTGCAATGATTGGGGACCCTGTTGGAGCTTTTGCTGAAACGTGTTATATTCCCCCTTTGATGTCTGGTGGAATACGGCAGCGCGGTGTTTAACCCTTCATCCTCCCTACTCTATATGCACCACGCTGGGGGCTGCAGCAGCCGTGATCTGCTTTTATAGTGGTTGTGACTCTCACAACCACACAAGGTGAAGCCTATGATACCTATTTAGGCCATATTTTATCTCTCAGACCCTTCATCCTCCCTACTTTAAATGACCTTTGGGTCTTCACTAATCATCAACATTAACAGAAATAAACCCATGACATAGATCCCTCTGTGTGTAATGACTCTATATAATAGATGTGGTCACTTTATGTATTGAATTACTGAGATAAAGTCACTTTTTGATGATATTTTAATTCATTGAGATGCCGTACTACATACAGTAAATGTATCTGCTGTATTGTGCAATAAATGGCTGAACAATTCTAACCAATATATTCAATGGAAAAACCAAAGGTGTAACCAACAACAGGGTAAATGTGATGCTAGTCACTAATGACAAGCCGTGAGGCAGGATAGAGAAGCGCCTTGGAGTCAGGTACCTGGACAGCAAGTCTAGGATTAAAGGGGTAAACAGAAGTGTAGGGGACACCTGGAGTGTAGAGGATAAAAGCAAAGGGGCAAAACAGACGGCAGGTCCAAGGTCAGTCAGCAATAGATCCATCAAACAGACCACATGAATACAGGCCAACTAGCACCACTGAGAAGAATCCTACAACTGGCAGAGTTCTGGGAAAAACTGCTAAACAGCTGGGCAATCACCGGGAACAGGGAACACCTCCATAATCCAGCACCTTCCAGAAACAGATTGGAATACGGAGCTATCACTCAGTACACTGACAGCTCATCATGGCCCTGTGAGCTAAATACTTCTGAAGCACAAATATCTGGTGCACTGATAGTGTTCTACAAAGTATCAGAAAATATGAAACCAATATATAGTGCAGCTTTCATACTTGAGATAACTGTAACAACCTTTCAGCTGATGTAGTAGGTCTGTACAGATATATTAAAGGCTCTGTATAGGCTGCGCCGCCTAAGCCCAGTGTTTGGCGCATATCCATAGGGCTCCATTCACCTGATTGAAGTAGCTATATCATCACCATGCCAATAGATACAAAATGAATATCATAAATACAGGCTATGTGCAAATAGTGAACTACAGGGAATGCTGGGAGATTTCAGCTGTGAATCTCACATTACGGCTATTCTATAGCACAGTGCCTGGTATAAACAGGGGCGCACCTATCATGAGGTGACCTGAGTTGGTTGCCTCAGGCGGCACCACCTGCTGTTAAACAGTGGGCGGCATCAGCGGGGGGGGGGGGGGCAGCAGCCTGGTGGAAGTAAAGACTACATTTCCCAAAATGCAAATCACCAGAATAAGCTCTGCAAAAATAGCAAGCAGTGCGGAGCTGACTATGTTGGCAGTTCAGGATACATATATATATTTATCTTATATATAAATTTATCTTTTTGTTTCAGCCCTAGAGGTCGATTTGAAGGAGAAACTTTTCGGACAGCACCTGGCACATGAAATCATCTACAGGTCACTGACTGAGTTTATGAATGATACGGCCCCTGAGAAGCCCCTGGTGCTATCCCTGCACGGATGGACCGGCACCGGCAAGACCCATGTTAGCAAAATGATCATAAAGGGTCATTCCGTGTCAAGTGGACCAGTTTTAAAAATCGTCCCCACTCGACGTTCTCCGATTTTGCTGAAAATTTATAAGGATGTACATGTATGTTTGAAAAGAGGTTCTGTAAATTTTTAGGGCCAGATCTCAAATACATTGGGCACTGTTGACCTTTCACTGGAGGCCCCCCCCCAAGCCTGCGGCTTCAGCTAAGAGGATTTTGCAAACTTTGGCACATAGCCATTAGAGTTCTATACTGGCTATGATGCTGAAATTTGGCATACTAGCTCAACTTTTGCTGCTAAACACAATACAATTATTACCGGCTATGACACAACATTATTTCGGCCGCAATTTTGTGTCAAAGTAGCTTGCAAAACGCGTCGCATAAAATTTATGCCAAACTTTGCCCATATATAACTCAAGACCAAAAACCAATAGGAACTGGTGCTTTACCCTGTACAACAAACATCTACATGACTTTGCATTGCTGCAATATCACGGTCAAAGCATATGTATTTGTGGAAATATTCACACCCACATATGATGAAAAACTTAAAAAAGCCGAATTTTACCTATTTTTAGGTCAAATTTCCCAAAAAGGGTACCCCTAAAATATATTAATTCTGTTATCATTAGAAAGAGCACATTTTTCTCTACAAGGATCATTGGTTTTTGTTTTGGAGTTTCTCCGTTTAAGAAAAGAAAAATGCCACTGAACATAGTGTCATTTATTAATACGCAATGAATGGTAATGCTGGAATTATTGCAATGATTGACTGCTCGGGAATCCAGCATGTATCATTTCTCACAGGCCAGTGAAAGAAGCTAGCTGGTCCATGAGGATGCATAAAATGTATTAATGCATCATGGTCGTCGACTGAAATTTCAGAAATATTTCCAATCCACCAGTTCCTATCGTAAATGCAGGCAATGTATTGCCCTGGCTGGAGGTTTGCAATTGGCACAAAAGGCATTTCTGATCTGACAGATCCATCTACATGGGCAATGAAAGATGAAGGGTCATTTGACACCCTTGAAATGCGAATCTTTTTGTCATCAATTGGCACAAACTGGTGATTTTCTCTTGTTCCAGCAATTGTATGTCCATCTTTGAACCTTTCCTCTTGAACTACCCGTATTTCATCAATTTTTTCTTTTGGAACAAAAAAAAACTTGATTCCATGCAGTCGCTCGTTGCAAAAGTTGAATAAATCCACCGGGGTCAGTATTTGGTTTTCAGTTGGGCGTTGAAGACTGGCACGAGCTGCCAACCTCTTTGCTGTCCCTCCAATCCCATCACAGGGCGACTTTCCATGACTGGTACCAAACAAATTCCATTCAGCGCTGATATTGAAATCAGCATTGTGGTGGCACAAGTTGAGAAAATGTTTGAAATTTTTGTACTGGGCTGCAGATCCATCGCTGAAGTAGTGGATATGACGAATCCCATAGATGAGTCTTGAAAAACTCCACAATTACTGTTAAGAAAGTGTGGACTGCAACTGTGTCATGTCATGAGCAATCACTGATTATGCACAAGCTGATGTTCTGCGCAGCTTCACCATTTAACTCCTTGAAGTAAATTACAAATGGGTGTACTGTAGCTTGACTATTTTCCCAGTGGAAACCTTGAATGGCATCTTGAACAATAAATGAGTAATTTTCAGCAAAGTCCATAAGGATCACAAGCTCTCCAGGTCTCAGATTTTCCTTCAACGATTACAGATAGCAACTTTGATGCTTGGCGACGTAGTGATGGCTACAAAGTTTAGACATTTTCAAAACCAATTCTTCAATGAAATCTTCGATAGTCAGTTGTTTGGTATCAAGCGTGTCTCGATCAGTGTGAATCCATTGTTTGAACTCAATAATATCTTCAGGGTCACTGTTGACAAACACATTGACTAGAAATTCTTTTAAAACTTCAGGACCCGGGCATTTATCACAACGGCCAAGCATACAGTCCTTGGATTCAATTCCACAGACCATTTTGCATATGAGCTCTTTGTAGTCATCATTGATTGGGCATGCTGCAACCATTAGTTTAACATTTTGGTGAATGGTACACACACAAACGGAATGTGTTCCAGCAGATCCAACAGTTACGCACCACTTTGGCCGAAGCTCACAAAACTTTGAAAATCCAATTTCAGAGCCATTCCGATCCCGATAGGCAACAAACATTTCCCTTATATTGCTCAGTAAGGCTGGGGTCACAGTACCATTTTTCACATGCGTTTTTGGAGACCTGCGTTTTCAAAAACGCATGTAAAAAACGCACCCATAGGCCCCCATGTTAAAAAACGCATGCCCTAATAGCCAAAAAGCATGTGTGACTGTCCCATGCGTTTTTGGAGCATATCCAAAAACGCATGCGTTTTTTAATAAGGGGCCTTATGGGAAACGCATGCAAAAACGCATGTACAATTAGTGCCATTCAAAAACGCATGCGTTTCCCATAGGAGCCCATGTTAAAAAACGCATGCGTTTCCGGAAACGCATGCGTTTTTTTTAACATGGGCTCCTATGGGAAACGCATGCGTTTTTGAATGGCACTAAAAGGTACTAATTGTACATGCGTTTTTGCATGCGTTTCCCATAGGAACCCATGTTATAAAAACGCATGCGTTTTCTACAAAAACGCATGCGTTTTTCAAAACGCTCAAAAAAATACTACAAGCACTATTTTTAGGTGCAGATTCAAAAACGCACCCAAAAACGCAGGGAGCCATCACACACCTTACAAAACTCATGCTGACATGAAAAAATGCATGAGTTTTGTAAAATCACTAAAAAAAAACGCATGGCAACTGTGACCACAGCCTAATAGTCGCTTTTGCATCTGCTTTTTTCTCCTGCTATTCGCACTGATACATAGTCTTTTTTACCAGGGCACATTCGACTGAATTCATCATCCTCAAAAAATGCCTGCACCTTTTTCTTCACTTCCTCAGAAACATATGCAAAATGGTCTGTGGAATTGAATCCAAGGAGTATCTCAAGACTCTCATCTATGGGATTCGTCATATCCACTACTTCAGCGATGGATCTGCAGCCCAGTACAAACATTTCAAACATTTTCTCAACTTGTGCCACCACAATGCTGATTTCAATATCAGCGCTGAATGGAATTTGTTTGGTACCAGTCATGGAAAGTCGCCCTGTGATGGGATTGGAGTGACAGCAAAGAGGTTGGCAGCTCGTGCGAGTCTTCAACGCCCAACTGAAAACCAAATACTGACCCGGTGGGTTTATTCAACTTTTGCAATGAGCAACTGCATGGAATCAAGTTTTTTTTTGTTCCAAAAGAAAAAATTGATGAAATACGGGTAGTTCAAGAGGAAAGGTTCAAAGATGGACATACAATTGCTGGAACAAGAGAAAATCACCAGTTTGTGCCAATTGATGACAAAAAGATTCGCATTTCAAGGGTGTCAAATGACCCTTCATCTTTCATTGCCCATGTAGATGGATCTGTCAGATCAGAAATGCCTTTTGTGCCAATTGCAAACCTCCAGCCAGGGAAATACATTGCCTGCATTTACGATAGGAACTGGTGGATTGGAAATATTTCTGAAATTTCAGTCGACGACCATGATGCATTAATACATTTTATGCATCTTCATGGACCAGCTAGCTTCTTTCACTGGCCTGTGAGAAATGATACATGCTGGATTCCCGAGCAGTCAATCATTGCAATAATTCCAGCACCAGCTGCAACAGCAATGGGCCGACAATACAGCTTCTCTAAACCGATTATGTTGCAAATTCAGCAACAATTCCAGACCACTTAGACTGATTATTGTGGCTTGGGAACCAACAAGAGATACCCAATATTAGGCTTGGGATCCTAGGCAAAGACACCCACCCTCAGGCTTCGGAACCTGCGATAAAGAGACCACCCGCGACTTGCCTTGCATGGCTATCGGCCATGGCTCCTGGGCGATGGGGCTGCCAATTCTCGAAAGACAGCATTATTACAATTCTTAATAGG
Source organism: Allobates femoralis (assembly GCA_033576535.1). NCBI lineage: Eukaryota > Metazoa > Chordata > Amphibia > Anura > Aromobatidae > Allobates > Allobates femoralis. The sequence continues at coordinate 4,509 of JARQOC010000422.1, read as the reverse complement.
ATTATAATACCAATTCTTAGGGAATTGGTTGTGGTATAACCACCATGGACCAACGCAAGGGTTTGAATAGTGCAGTTACCATTCATTGCGTATTAATAAATGACACCATGTTCAGTGGCATTTTTCTTTTCTTAAACGGAGAAACTCCAAAACAAAAACCAATGATCCTTGTAGAGAAAAATGTGCTCTTTCTAATGATAACAGAATTAATATATTTTAGGGGTACCCTTTTTGGGAAATTTGACCTAAAAATAGGTAAAATTCGGCTTTTTTAAGTTTTTCATCATATGTGGGTGTGAATATTTCCACAGATACATATGCTTTGACCGTGATATTGCAGCAATGCAAAGTCATGTAGATGTTTGTTGTACAGGGTAAAGCACCAGTTCCTATTGGTTTTTGGTCTTGAGTTATATATGGGCAAAGTTTGGCATAAATTTTATGCGACGCGTTTTGCAAGCTACTTTGACACAAAATTGCGGCCGAAATATTGTTTTGTCATAGCCGGTAATAATTTTATCGTGTTTAGCAGCAAAATTTGAGTTAGTATGCCAAATTTCAGCATCATAGCCAGTATAGAACTCTAATGGCTATGTGCCAAAGTTTGCAAAATCCTCTTAGCTGAAGCCGCAGGCTTGGGGGGGGCCTCCAGTAAAAGGTCAATAGTGCCCAATGTATTTGAGATCTGGCCCTAAAAATTTACAGAACCTCTTTTCAAACATACATGTACATCCTTATAAATTTTCAGCAAAATCGGAGAACGTCGAGTGGGGACCACTGGTCCACTTGACACGGAATGACCCTAAAGAATATTTATAGTTTGGAATTGAAAAGCAAATTCGTCCATGTCTTTCACCCCATCTTACACTTCCCGAAAAAAGACCAGGTCCCTTTGTACAAGGTATGCAGACTTGTCCTTCATTCGTATGGACATTTGTTTTGGGGGGGGGTTAACTAGATTTTGCACAAAAATATATATATAAAAAACTACACAAATCTGCATACAATACCATCCAAGAGAACATCACTGCTATCAGTCCCTCAATAGTCAGCCCCGCCCTGCAGTACATCACTGCTATCAGTCCCTCTATAGTCAGCCCCGCCCTGCAGTACATCACTGCTATCAGTCCCTCTATAGTCAGCCCCGCCCTGCAGTACATCACTGCTATCAGTCCCTCTATAGTCAGCCCCGCCCTGCAGTACATCACTGCTATCAGTCCCTCTATAGTCAGCCCCGCCCTGCAGTACATCACTGCTATCAGTCCCTTTATAGTCAGCCCCGCCCTGCAGTACATCACTGCTATCAGTCCCTCTATAGTCAGCCCCGCCCTGCAGTACATCATTCCTCTCAGCCTCGCAAGATACAGCCCCACCCTGCAGTATATCACTGCTATCAGTCCCTCTATAGTCAGCCCCGCCCTGCAGTACATTACTGCTATCAGTCCCTCTATAGTCAGCCCCGCCCTGCAGTACATCACTGCTATCAGTCCCTCTATAGTCAGCCCAGCCCTGCAGTACATCACTGCTATCAGTCCCTCTATAGTCAGCCCCGCCCTGCAGTACATCACTGCTATCAGTCCCTCTATAGTCAGCCCCGCCCTGCAGTACATCACTGCTATCAGTCCCTCTATAGTCAACCCCGCCCTGCAGTACATCACTGCTATCAGTCCCTCTATAGTCAGCCCCGCCCTGCAGTACATCACTGCTATCAGTCCCTCTATAGTCAGCCCCGCCCTGCAGTACATCACTGCTATCAGTCTCTCTATAGTCAGCCCCACCCTACAGTACATCACTGCTTTCAGTCCCTCTATAGTCAGCCCCGCTCTGCAGTACATCACTGCTATCAGTCCCTCTATAGTCAGCCCCACCCTGCAGTACATCACTGCTATCAGTTCCTCTATAGTCAGCCCCGCCCTGCAGTACATCACTGCTATCAGTCTCTCTATAGTCAGCCCCACCCTGCAGTACATCACTGCTATCAGTCCCTCTATAGTCAGCCCCGCCCTGCAGTACATCACTGCTATCAGTCTCTCTATAGTCAGCCCCACCCTGCAGTACATCACTGCTATCAGTCCCTCTATAGTCAGCCCCGCCCTGCAGTACATCACTGCTATCAGTCCCTCAATAGTCAGCACCACCCTGCAGTACATCACTGCTATCAGTCCCTCTATAGTCAGCCCCGCCCTGCAGTACATCACTGCTATCAGTCCCTCTATAGTCAGCCCCGCCCTGCAGTACATCATTCCTCTCAGCCTCGCAAGATACAGCCCCACCTGCAGTACATCACTCCTCTCAGCCCCTCTAGATACAGCCCTATCCTGCAGTACATCAGTCCTCTCAGCCTCGCTAGATACAGCCCTATCCTGCAGTACATCACTCCTCTCAGCCCCATTCTGCAGTACATCACTCCTCTCAGCCCCTCTATATACAGCCCTATTTTTCAGAACATCACTATTCTCAGTCCCTCTATTTACAGCCCCATTCTGCAGTACATCACTCTTCTCAGCCTCTCTATATAAAGCCCTATTTTTCAGAATATCAATCATCTCAGCCTCTTTAGATACAGTCCCAACCTGCAGTACATCACTCCTCTCAGCCCCGCTTGATATGGCCCTATCCTGCAGTACATCACTCCTCTCAGCCTCTCTAGATATAGCCCCATCCTGCAGTACATCACTCCTCTCAGCCCCGCTTGATATGGCCCTATCCTGCAGTACATCACACCTCTCAGCCTCCCTATACACAGCCCCATTCTCCAGTACATCACTCCTCTCAGCCTCTCTATATACAGCCCTATCCTGCAGAACATGACTCCTCTCAGCCTCTCTAGATATAGCCCCATCCTGCAGTACATCACTCCTCTCAGCCTCGCTAGATACAGCCCTTTCCTGCAGTACCTCACTCCTCTCAGCCCCTCTATATGCAGCCCCACCTTGCAGTACATCACTCCTCTCAGACCTTCTAGATATGGCCCTATCCTGCAGTACATCACTTTTCTCAGACCCTCTAGATATGGCCCTATCCTGCAGTACATCACTCCTCTCAGACCCTCTAGATATGGCCCTATCCTGCAGTACATCACTCCTCTCAACCTCGCTAGATACAGCCCTTTCCTGCAGTACCTCACTCCTCTCAGCCCCTCTATATGCAGCCCCATCTTGCAGTACATCACTCCTCTCAGCCCCTCTATATACAGCCCTATCCTGCAGTACATCACTCCTCTCAGACCCTGTAGATATGGCCCTATCCTGCAGTACATCACTCCTCTCAGCCCCTCTATATACAGTCCTATCCTGCAGTACATCACTCCTCTCAGCCCCTCTATATGCTGCCACATCCTGCAGTACATCACTCCTCTCAGCCTCTTTATATACAGCCCACATCCTGCAGTACATCACTCCTCTCAGCCCCTCTATATGCAGCCACATCCTGCAGTACATCCCTCCTCTCAGCCCCTCTATGTACAGCCCACATCCTGCAGTACATCACTCCTCTCAGCCTCTTTATATACAGCCCCATCCTGCAGTACATCACTCCTCTCAGCCCCTCTATATGCAGCCACATCCTGCAGTACATCCCTCCTCTCAGCCCCTCTATGTACAGCCCACATCCTGCAGTACATCACTCCTCTCAGCCTCTCTATATGCAGCCACATCCTGCAGTACATCCCTCCTCTCAGCCCCTCTATATACAGCCCACATCCTGCAGTACATCACTCCTCTCAGCCTCTCTATATGCAGCCACATCCTGCAGTACATCACTCCTCTTAGCAGCCTCTCTATATACATCCCTATTCTTCAGAACATCCCTCCTTTCAGCCCTTCTATACACTTTTCAAAGCTGCTGCTGTATTTGACTTCTTTTGGTCCCAAACTGTTCTCCAGCTGGCAGCAAAACACATCTTCAACATATGTGCAAAACTACTGGGCGGCTCTAAATGGATGATAGCCTAGTAACTATATAGGGTCACCCAGCACCTTAGCAGTTCTGTACCTTGTTTTAAATCAATTGCAGCCATATCACAATCTGTAGGATGAGCAGAGCCTGCTACCGATTGTGATATGACCATTCGGGATTTAAAGGTACCTGCTGCTAGAACCCAGTGGCCAGGTGGCATTATATAGTTATAGTCATGGCACTGCAATAGGATGACAGCTCATGAGAACTACAGTTCACTGTATGTAAAGGTGTTAAAGGGTTAATAGAATATTGTAAAGTGACAATGTAAAGTCCTCGTAATGGGGGGCTTTCGGATCACTGCTATGTACCCCACGCAGCATCCATGAGACTGGCCACAGACACAGATCTCAGAGATAACAGTTGCATTTACTTTCACAGGAACGTGGAAATATACTATGGGAGTAAATACTTCACAGTTCACGTGAGTAGTCCACGGCAAATACAGTTCAGAGTTACATTCTGACATGTAATTGAGGTTCTGGAGCTTTAAGAATCTGTATTATTTAGAAGTAGAATTTGTAGGTAGTTATAAGAAAGTTCAGTCTTTTA
>JARQOC010000421.1:0-82875 GCA_033576535.1 Allobates femoralis | reverse complement strand
ATCGGCCTAGTGCATTATGGGGCCGATCACGTGATCGGCCCCAGTGCATTATGGGCTTGATGACGTGATCGGCCCCGGCTTCAATAAGCGCATTGCGCATGCGCGGAGCCGATCACGTGATCAAGTCCATAATGCACTGGGGCCGATCACGTGATCGGCCCCATAATGCACTAGGGCCGATCACGTGACGGCCCATAATGCACCGCGCCGGATGTGACGCCCGGCCGGTGGAAAGAGGTGTAGAGTGCGGGAGATTCCAATTAATGGGGCAGAGAGGACCCAGAATAATACCGCCCAGGGGGGCGTGCATTTTAACACGGAGGTGTGAGGAAGGCAGCGTGGGCACGCCTACCCAGTCCCCTAACCACGAGGACTGCAGTAAGTTTATACTTATTTTACACATGTTTCATAGGGACACTTTAGATAAGAAAGGGATAGATAGGGAGCTGCTAGGAAGGTGTAGGGACAGCTAGAGATAGTGTAGGGCCTTAAAATCGGGTGACAGGTTCCCTTTAATAAAAATGTTATTGTAAAAAATAAAAAAATAAAAAATATTTTGAGAAAATGCAACAAATGTGGTAGATAATGCTCCACAAAACTCTGGGAATTTGAGGATTTTATATTTTTCTATTTTGTTGAGAGGGAAAAATGTTTTCTTCATGGTTTTTATACATCATGTTGGTCATTGAAGTATTTATTTTATGAGGCTGATGCTAATGTATCTGATGTAATAAAGTAGATTTTACTCAATGTGATGATTGCCTACTTTACCTGTGTGTATAAAGGGGAACTTTCACAATTTTTGAAGTATAAAAAGAATACTTTTGCTGCAAGGATTTTATTGTTACTTCCCATTTAACAGTTTCTTCTGGTCAGTAAAACGGATGATCAGTAACATTAATAGTTACCTTTACCTGCAGTATCATATAATGATTATGTATTTCAATTTTGAGTATTAATAGTGTAAATTTAGATGTAGGTGTAAATCAATACAGGCAGCTTATGGAGACATATCAGATCATCTAAGAATATACTAACACAAGATATGGATGTATAGGTGCAGTACTGTGCATACACCACTATGGATGATGAGGTGGTACCAGATGACAATCTGAACCTGCAGTACCTAATCTAATGGTGTTCAGTAGCTAACCTACTTAACTTTATTGCAATTTTGTAAATATATTTTTTAGAAATCTGCTATTGTTAATACTTGTGTACTGAATATAAGGGAAAGTTACAGACACTGAACACATAACACGTGATCAAAATCTTGCAGTTTACTAAATAAAGTCAGAAAATGTACAATTTGCACAACACCACCCCCCCACCTCCATAAACTACTGCCATATAAAGATGAAGTCATGGTCCAGGACTGGTGTTATCTCTATCTGTACGATAACAAGGCTCATAATGACCTTCCAACAATTTGCTAAACATTTTTTTTTTTTTGCATTTCCCAGCAATTTTATTCTTTAAAAGGCAACTCCACCCAAACATTTGTAACTTTTAATCCATACATAAATTTGGCATTAGGAACAATTGAATAACAGCTTCTGTAGATGCTCAACCTTGAGATTATACAATGTGATTGAGGGAAAGTGACAGCATCCCAAATGTGAAATCATACATCAGAAGTAGCAGACAGATTGAGCTTCTAGTACTAAAGCACTTCATCTTTGGAGTGACTGTTTCAGGACTAATCTAAAGAAGCTATCATTCAGCTCCCTTGTGCCTCCATACTATGCTTAATTCTGAAATGCCTTAAATTCAACATCAATTACACCTCATTGATGATGATGGCCTTTCAGCGTTCTGTCTCTGTGCTGCCATAGATTTAGAACATTCACTTCTACTCTTGTGAGAGACCGCATTGCTTTGCAGTTCTGTATTGGACTTTTAAGTCCTGAATTACAAAATGCCTTTTATATAAAAGTTACTTTAAGATCTAGTGGGTTCACGATGTAAGGGGTTGGTTACAGTATTGGGAGAAATCTGGAGGGGCACACCTTGGCTGGGATCTTGTATGTACAAAGATATTCTTCTGGAATCAGTGCTTGTCGGTTAAGAGAATTCAGTACATATTGTATCCTATAGAGTCTGGCACAATATTTTTCCAGTAAAATGTATACAGAATAAAAAAAATCCTCTATATGCACCTGTCTAAATTCGAAGGGAAGTCCAGCAGAATATATAGACCAGTGCCAAGACAGCATTATATCTTTTCCAACTGCTAAACGTGGATTCTATTTCTGGTATTATTGAGGTCTTTCTGTTCTTTGAGAAATAAAGCATTTACTTGTGGTGTATACTAAATGTAGGATACAGCTAGAACTAGAGCGAATAAGTAGTTCTGAATACAGTAGGTTATGTTTTAGGAGCATAAACCCTATTCATTTGCAGTAAACATTTTGCTATGCTATAGCATCACATGCAATACACCCGGGTGCTTCCAGGTTACCTCATATACTGGTATACAATGGTAAGACTGAACATACAAGTAACTGAATGTATGAGAGATTATTTCTGATCATGGACAGATTGCCAAAATAATCTGCTGGGGAAACGATGTACATATATATACTGAATGGCTGTCCAATATCGCTGGGGTAATTAGCATCGTGGTTGTTCCGAAAGACCATCACCAGCTCACATATGGGCGCACTTTTGTGAAGCACTAATTTTTTTTTCTCTTTAAAGTCTCATTTCAGTGTATTTTGTTTCATTTTACCATCCATTATATTTTAGTAATGTATGCACAGTGCATGAATTAAAAGACTTCCCATTTGTTGCCTTCGGCTGTTCGGTTCGCTCTTCTGCGTCATGTGACTGCAGCTCACGCCTGGGACCATCTGTCCCTCTCAGACTGCCGAGACCCAATATTCGGTTCCCCTCGCCATGCAATGATTGAGACCACAACGTTGTAAGTTTCAAAGCTTTATTAAAACACGCAACAAACCCGATAACTATAAAAGGGAAGGCGGGAAGTGGGCGCTCGCTAACCCTGGAACTGACTGGACTGTTAGGAATTAACAAAAGGGGGTGGATTGATTTTGGCCGCAGCTCTTTGTTGTTTTAGGCATAACAGCCTACCAGCTCACTTGGAGGCTTAATAAACTTGAGGCGTATCAGCCTTATAAGGCGTAACAGCCTTGAACGGCCTTATGGCCTTGCGCGGCATATCAGCCTTAGGTCCTAGGGAGAGGCAAAACCGGATGCCCTGGCCGTCCTAGGCCGGTTGACGCCCTGTAGGAGGGGCGCCCGATGCCTAGGCCGTCCTGGACAGGTTGAATTTTACCAACTCCCTCTTCCACCGGCTGCGACTTAGAGCTTCCTTCTGGGGCGGGAGGGCGGGCGATGATGTTCGCCTGGGGAGCAGGAAGGTAAGAGGGAGGTTGCCCTTAGGTAAGGCTACTTATAGCCAGGAGGCAGGCTGAGGGCTAGTGAGGAAAAGGGGGAGGAGAGGAACCTGAGAAGGCAGGCTAAAGGAAGTTGAGAGAAGGGGGGGCTTCTTTCCTTGTCCTGCATCATTGCATGAAGAGGGGGATTGTTGTTGCCAGATGAGGGCTCAGCAGTCTAGGGCATACGGCAGCGGCCGAGGTGCCTTCCAGACTGCCGAGACCCAATATTCGGTTCCTCTCGCCATGCAATGATTGAGACCACAACGTTGTAAGTTTCAAAGCTTTATTAAAACACGCAACAAACCCGATAACTATAAAAGGGAAGGCGGGAAGTGGGCGCTCGCTAACCCTGGAACTGACTGGACTGTTAGGAATTAACGAAAGGGGGTGGATTGATTTTGGCCGCAGCTCTTTGTTGTTTTAGGCATAACAGCCTACCGGCTCACTTGGAGGCTTAATAAACTTGAGGCGTATCAGCCTTATAAGGCGTAACAGCCTTGAACGGCCTACTGGCCTTGCGCGGCATATCAGCCTTAGGTCCTAGGGAGAGGCAAAACCGGATGCCCTGGCCGTCCTAGGCCGGTTGACGCCCTGTAGGAGGGGCGCCCGATGCCTAGGCCGTCCTGGACAGGTTGAATGTTACCAACTCCCTCTTCCACCGGCTGCGACTTAGAGCTTCCTTCTGGGGCGGGAGGGCGGGCGATGATGTTCGCCTGGGGAGCAGGAAGGTAAGAGGGAGGTTGCCCTTAGGTAAGGCTACTTATAGCCAGGAGGCAGGCTGAGGGCTAGTGAGGAAAAGGGGGAGGAGAGGAACCTGAGAAGGCAGGCTAAAGGAAGTTGAGAGAAGGGGGGGCTTCTTTCCTTGTCCTGCATCATTGCATGAAGAGGGGGATTGTTGTTGCCAGATGAGGGCTCAGCAGTCTAGGGCATACGGCAGCGGCCGAGGTGCCTTCCAGACTGCCGAGACCCAATATTCGGTTCCTCTCGCCATGCAATGATTGAGACCACAACGTTGTAAGTTTCAAAGCTTTATTAAAACACGCAACAAACCCGATAACTATAAAAGGGAAGGCGGGAAGTGGGCGCTCGCTAACCCTGGAACTGACTGGACTGTTAGGAATTAACGAAAGGGGGTGGATTGATTTTGGCCGCAGCTCTTTGTTGTTTTAGGCATAACAGCCTACCGGCTCACTTGGAGGCTTAATAAACTTGAGGCGTATCAGCCTTATAAGGCGTAACAGCCTTGAACGGCCTACTGGCCTTGCGCGGCATATCAGCCTTAGGTCCTAGGGAGAGGCAAAACCGGATGCCCTGGCCGTCCTAGGCCGGTTGACGCCCTGTAGGAGGGGCGCCCGATGCCTAGGCCGTCCTGGACAGGTTGAATTTTACCAACTCCCTCTTCCACCGGCCAAGGAGCTGCTCTAAACAGAGCCAGAGTTGCGACCCCCCCCCACACGTGCTTCTGACCTTCCTCCACCCCGTCTAGGATATCCGGCAGGAATATAATCAACCTTATCTCATTTTGGCTGCTTCCATCCGAGCTTAGGACACCTTTCACTTCGTTCTGTATACTGTCGTGGTGGACAACCACTCCATACCTGACTGCCACTCGCTACGCAATTTGTGCGTTCACCCGTGTCCTGGAGCGTTCGACCGCTGACGGGTTTCTTTACTCATAGCCACGTACCTTGGGCAGCGTAGCGGACCAATTTATCGCTGTGCGATTAAATGAGATCCAACCTTTTTGAAACTTTCTTCATGATCTGCAACCGTTCTTGAATCCTCATGGACACCAACTCGTCGTTCCCGGGCATGTATTACTAATATCACTGGATCCGTTACTCCCTTCGGAGTGACCCCTGCCTCTGGGAGCACCTGCACCCCGTTGCAGTTTTTTAATGGACATCGTGATCCCGCAAACTGAGGTTTTCACCTCTCCTGGCTTACTCTCCGCTTGTCTGCCGACATCATTTCTGATTGACACAAGACCCTTCTGTCGGCACCTATAAGAAAAATTACACTTCCTTGTTACCGGGGGGGGGGGGGGGGGGGGGGGTAAAAGCGAAAGAAGAACTTTAAAGGTAATGAGGAAAGGTGGGAAGGAAGGCGGAGCCGAGGTGGAAGAAGAACCAGCTGATGTAAGAAGGGGGAAAAAAGGAGACTGGAAGCGGGAGACGCGGAGGAGGGAAGAGTCCCGAGAGGAGAAGAGGAGTAGAGTAGCGGAGTTAGGGAGAAGAGAGGGGAATGCTGAGTCTTGACGGGGGACGCACGTGCATCGTCCTGCTCACAGTAAATCTGATCTTACATACCGAAACAGGGAGTCCATCTTTTCACCTGTTTTATCTCGTGTTTCGACAAGGCCCCCTCTCGCTGCCTCCGTTGCTGCTCCGATCCGAAAGGAATGTGTGCCGTACTGGTTTAGTTGCCGACCCGCTTTGCTGACGGGACTTTTATCAAACTGGCGAACTGCGCAACGGTGAGCGGAGCACCATCTACATGCTTGAAAAACATAATCGAGGAGTGTGGTAAGCGCAGTGTTGCTGTATGGCCTCCAAGGGGCATGTAGGACCTTCGGATGAACCTGGGGGACCATCTACCTTGGCTTGCTTGGACCGGCCGGTGTGAATTCTAACACCTTCGTTACCTGCTATTACGTCGTCATGCCGTGCCCCCGCCCCCTCTGGGCGTTGGGCTGACTAGTTAACTGGTTTGCCAACATGTAGTGCTCCTGAAATGGCAACAGCGAATGCTGCAGTGGCCAGCCAAGCTTCGTGGTGACTAACGCAATATTGCAACCAGCCCTTTGCCATATGATTGGAAACCGGATGACTTAGTGTTACGGGATATTGGTGCCCAATTGCAGGAATGCCAGCTGACCATTCCAAGTTTCAGTCATCTCAACTGTCGGGATTACAGGAAGTGCCCCGTCGGGGGAGGATGTCCAATATGTGGTGTGACAATGCACTTACGTTTCTTATGTAGGGAAAACACGTCAATCCCCCTGTACCGCTTTGCAGCCTATTATTACGAGGCCATAAATATAATTATTATTTGATTATTTAAATTATAATTTACTTAAATATTTATTACTAGCTGTGAGCCCGATGCAAATGCATCGGGATTCTAGAACGTGCGTTAATTTGATTATAGTAGTTATAGCTGTTAGACTTATGCAAATGCATTGGTTGTCTAAAATATGTTTATAGTTTTTTTAAAGATTTTTAAATAATAATCCAATTATTCCAATGACATCTTTAAAACAACTACATATATTTGTATTGTTGATATCATATAAGGAAAATTGAATAATTATGTTGTAAGGGTCTTAGAACACAAAGTAGCAATACTTCTTAATGCATCAATCATTAAAATTGATGAATTAATAACAGTAATAGGTGTATCAGCCAGTTTGTGTCAGCCCACCAATCGCGTCAAGATGCCCTTACGCCTGGTGGGACCTACTCTAACTAAATCCGAATTGATATAATTTAGATATTTTTTATACCTGGATTTTTCTTAGATTTTTTGAGGATTGTGATGTAAATAAAAAATTTTGTAAATTGATACAGAAGGAGTTACCAACTACAGACTTGCAGCAATATCCATGCAATAACAAAAAAACTTGTAGTTAACCTACGGTAAATGGAGTTAACGTAGCTTCAGCAGGTGCATAAGATGCATCCACTAACTAACCACAGGTGACTGCAGTTGATGTGGATGACACTGCCGCAACTATGTTGTCTGCACAAACCGCAAGTTAAGTACAAATTACATATATGCAATTATGAAAATTACAGCAAGTATATTGTTGGTGAGTCCTTCATAATCAATTATTATCATTTAGTATATTCCTCAACAAAGTGAAAAATAATCTAAGAAAAATGGTGTGGTAGAATCTAATTAATAATTTATGTTTGTCCCTATCTATCTAAACATGTGGAACACACCTTGCTAATGAGATGTGTGTGAACAGCCATCCCACCCGTCTCTTAGCTGTTCACAAAAACCTCTCCCTGTAAAGACTGACAATGAAATCTCTCAGCACATATAGTGCTGGAGCTTGAAAAAGTGGTTTCTATCACCCACTGTAGATATGTGGATGATACACATCTCTCATATTATTTTAAATGTGTGTCCACAAAAATATAGTAGAATCAGTATATAAAAGAATAAAATGTGAAACAGTAATTTTTTTTTTTGTTTTGTTTTTTTTTCTTTTTTTTTTTTCTTTTTTTTTTTTTTCAAAAGATTAATAAACGGAAGAATAGTCATAGGGAAGAGTTCAGTGCAAAATATTCTTGTAGACAATATTTTTGGTAAATACTTTGTCACTGTTAGGCAGCAATTTGCCTTGGATTGGAGTGTCCACCACTTTGACTTTTACATTGGATCGTCTTCTCACTCTTGAAAAAGCCACATACAATTGTCCATGTCCAAAAACAGGTTCAGGCAAAAAAATCCCTACTTTCTCAAGTGTTTGTCCTTGGGATTTGTTTATTGTCATGGCAAAAGCTGGCTTCAGAGGAAATTGGCGACGTCTTAACTTAAAAGGCAAGCCGGTTTCTGATGGGCACAAATCAATCCTGGGAATGAAAACCACATTTCCTCCAGCAGACCCAGTAATGACTCTTGCTTGAATCATGTTGACAAACAAACCGGTGACAATTAAGCGAGTCCCATTGCAAAGACCTTTTCTGCTGTTGAAGTTCCTCAAAAGCATTACAATGGTGCCAATTTTTAATTTCAGACGATGAGATGGCATCCCTGTGGGTGTAAGTGAATTTAAAAACTCAACAGGGTATTGCTCTGGGTCCTCTGTCTCGTCCGGATCAATGGAATCATCACTAATGTATTCTGTATACTCTCCAGCAATGCAATCCATGATCTTAGAGTTGACTTGATCCACATCATCATTTTTGGGGCAAAGAATGGCATGTGATGCTGCTGTATTAATACTTTCATTGTCATTGACATCAATTACAATGTTTTCACCAAAAATATCAAATATTAGTGAACCTGTGCAAATCATATCTTCAGGGATTTCTATAACATCATCTCCAAGGTTATAAGAATTGGTCAATTGTCCATTTCCCAGCTGAAGTATCCAATTGCTGTATTCTGGATCAACAGAGCGCATGTTGTCAAGTAGTGGCAATTGAGTGAAAATCTGCCATTGTCTGGAATATTTAATACAGCTCTCCACGATATCAGTTCGTGTTCCATGAGGAATAATAGGAAGACACTGACGAAAGTCTCCTCCCAGAACAATGACTTTCCCTCCAAAAGGTGTTTTATTTTTCTTCGAGATATCTTTGGTCATAACATCCTTTAATAGTTGGTCAATGACATGCAGTGCGTATTTGGATAGCATAGTGGATTCATCAATAATGAAAAGCTTAGTATTCTTCAAATGGTGTGCAGCATCAGTATCATTTTTTATTCTTGAAACAGACGTTTCATTGATTGGAATAGGTATCCCGTAAAGTGAATGGATGGTTCTTCCTCCTTCCAATAAGTTGGCTGCAATCCCAGTACTGGCAGCAGGTGACACAGTTTCTCCTTCTCCTCTTATTTGACGAATTAACAAATCATACAAATATGTTTTCCCACTGCCACCTGGACCATCAATGAAAAAGCACTTAGCTTGCTGACTTGTATCCTGTAATGCTTCATTTATGGCATTATAGGCCAAAAGTTGTTGTGGATTTAAAGTTTCTTTCATTTCTTGGGCTCTTCTAAACTCCTCCTCTTTGTCGTATTGTGGTTGTAGTTGTTGTTTTCTTTTGGGGCGTGGTAGATTAAAATCCGTAAAGCTTTTGCCATGAAATTTTAACACATTTTGAACATCTGTCATTGCATAGCCTTCACAATGCTCACAGTCCTCATTGTTAGGGTGATATGCACGGCAGTAGTCTTCAATAAAATCTTTTTTAAATTCTTGCCACAACTCCAATGGATGAGCAGGAGGACCAAAGATACATATGTAAGCAAACATATCCCGAAGCTGTGGAGGCATGTTTAGAACACAGCCATCCAGTAAGGTATTTCGCCAAACACTGTCATCCAAAAGTAATCCAAGGGCTATTGCTGCCTGCTTAAAAGTTGGGTACTCGACTTCATTAACGGTCTTAATGTGCTCAAAGCTTTTTGCTCCTTTTACATGTAGTAACAACAACCGTAAATAGTAGCGTTCTTCATCTTTCATACTGACCGTATACATTCTTCCAATGACAGTTGATCCCCGTTTCTGCCTAATTTCCCATGCACCATCTTTCCAGACATAGTGCTCAGGAATTTGGCGGTAGAAGTATTCATGAGCATGTGGGTCATTCTCATTCAGTTCAAAGTAGGCCATAAGAGTTGATTTTCTATGCGTCATGGCAGCAATGTTCTCAACAGAAGCATCTTCATGAAAATAAAGTGGTTGTGACTGTGGCAGATGTACGGCAAGGCGAACAATGCTGTGTGATTGTTTATGCATTGGATAGGCAAAAATTCTCCAAGCTGCCTCTGGTGCACTGACGTATTTGAATCCATAAATTGGTGAGGTTCATCATGCTGTATGTTTGTTTGAGAAATTTCAAGATTGGCTTTATCATGTCCTTTGTAAACATATTTGAATAGATACTTGACACTTTGAATGGATGCACAGATTTCCACATTTATATGACACTTATACTTTAATAGTAAAAAAGGGTTATAGGGAACAACCCAAGAATTATCAACCATGTGAGAACGTTGTGTAAATGAAGGTCCTGCATTGCGTTGATAAGTTGGATAGGCATCATGTGCTATTAGAGTTTTTGGTTGGAAATCTTTTGGGAATCCTTTTTTTACACTTTCCAATATCCATACATGGACAATTAGGGTTGAATTGTCCACAGGGTCCATGAATCATATGTTGCATCACAATTTGATGGAGCACAGGATACTCAGATGGATCAGGAATTTCTGCCCAAACAGTACGATCGACATCAACCTCAGTGCGTAATTTGGAATTGTTATCCAGAATAACCAAAATGTGAGCATGTGGTAGTCCTCGCTTTTGGAATTCTATTACATGAATCATTGCACAAATCTTGCCAAATAATCCACTGTTTATATCTTTTAATAGGGCTTCTAATTTTATTTTGAAGACACGGGCGACTAAATCCGGTCTGTGTTCCACCCTCTGCCATGGTTCTAAATTGTGGATAATCTCGCTCCATTTGGGATTACATGTCATTGTTATAAATAGATCTGGCCGTCCAAATTTAGTCACAATAGCCATGGCATCTTGATACCTCTGCTGCATGTTTCTGGGACTGCCTTCAAACGACGATGGTAATATGACCGTTTTGCCAATAGGAATTCCTTTTTCAAAAGATTTTCTTTCCAGATGTTCCTGTAGTACGCAATAGTCCTCCACTTTTAAGTCTTTTTGATGTTGACGTATAAAATTTAAGCGATTAGCCTCAATTTTTATATACGCATCTACTAAATACTGTTGCGTTAGTTTTCCACCATTTAAAATAGGATTGAACTCAGGACGTACAGAGAGCAAATAACAGTAATACTGCAATTGTGTAATTCTCCGTGGCTTTTCACCTTGATGCTTCAGTCCCTCATGCCAGCCTTGTTCTCCATGCGGAAAAAATAACGGATACAGTAAAGCATCTAAATTACTGTGGAGAATACTGATTTGCTGTGTTTTTGGAGCTAAAGGATTGTTTGGGTCAGGTTTGAGATGAATTAAAATGTCTCTATTGAAGGGTGGCTCTCCATCGGCATGTTCAAAGACCACAGCAACTTCATTAACAATTGGCTTATTATAACGTCTTGGGTCTTGTTCTCGATCCTGTTTAAGAGCCATGATGATATTAGGCATGACAGTACCATTTTCAATTGCCTTATCTTGTTCCTCTTGTTCAACAAAACGTAGCATTTTGTATGCAGAAACAAAAGGATTAATGCGATCTAATAAGTTAGCAATGAGCCGCATCAATTTAGGATTACATTTTTTATTTTCGTCACACTGTAAACGTTGGTCATTAGCAGTGGCAGTATCTAAAATGTAGAGTTGGGCATAAGCAGGAGCTTGATCTGGAGCAGGATGTAGTGTTCCAGTACGGTGATAAATTTGGCCATGAATCCTGAAGCAATAAGGGCCATGTCCAGGTGGAGGAGCAATACTTGCACCCATAGAAGCAAAACCAAATGAACTATTGATACTTCTGATGTTATCCATCATATTCCGACTGTATGGACTCTGACCTTTAAGAATACATTCCAACATCTCTGGGTACTGAGGTAACGGAACCTTGACCTTCCCCTTGTGACAACAGATAGTATACTGTTTATCCGATGGCATCTCATCCATGAAATGTCGAGCTTGACAATGCTTACATATGAATATCATAGCGCCACAGGTATGTTCCACAATGCCAAAATCACTATCTGTAAATCCAGGTGGATATGAAGAGGGAGGTGTAGGTAGGTAAATACGATTTTCTTTCTGCAAACCAACATAGATGAGACGTTGAAGCAATAAAGCAGAAAAAGAGTCAGGATCCACTTGTGTAACAGTAGAAGACGTCTTTTTGCGGTGTTGACGACGGGAGGCACCACTTTTACGTAAGCGGCTCTGTTTGGATAGTGAAAACTCCTGAGCAATTTGTGCCTCCAAAGGAGTTTGTTGTTGTTCAAGGCGAAAACGTTTTGTGCGTGATGTCTCCTGACCACAATGTTTACGCTTTGCAGTTGCTTTGCGCGGTGATGAAACTTGAGGAATTGTGCTTCTTTCATCCTGTGAACTGCTAGAAAGAGCTAGAGCAAACTGTAGTACTGGTGAGCTTACAGTTGGATCAGCAGACTGTAGTACTGATGAGGTTACTGTCTGATCAGCACACTGAGTTAGATCAGCAGAGTATTGTACAGATGAGCTTGCACTTTGATCAGCAGACTGTTGTTCTGAGGAGGTTACTGTCTGATCAGCAGAGTGATGTACTGATGGTGTCACTTTTTTTTTTTGACGGCGTTGATGTAGCTTCTGAGCATTTTTGGCCAACCGTAGTTGTTTTTGTTCCAGCGACTCCGTTGCAATGCGTTGCTTATACTCAGCTTTAGACTTATCCAAACGACATTGTCGCTCTTCTTCAGTTTCTTTAGCACGTGTCTTACGCATCCATCTGGCTTTGTACCCGCCAACATCCTTGCTAGTATCCTTTGAAGTCATGTTAGAACATACAAAGGTAATACTATACTTGGAGAGGTATAGGTACGCAAGAGCTTTTACAAAAGCTTTTTGGGAGAAAAGACTTCTTGAAATGTATAGAATAATTATTAAGGAAAATAATAAGTTCCAGATAGACAATGAACATATTGAAATATCATATTTTGTATGTCCTTATAATGTACCCCACAACATATTACAAATATATAAACATGTTTCTCATTCATATCAATAATACTAAAAGGTCACTGAATACTTAAGGACATTGAATGTGCATAAATAATACCAATACCATAAATACCAATACCATCATCAAAACCATCATAAAAACCATCATCAAAACCATCATCAATAGCATCATGAAAACCATCATCAAAACCATCATCAAAAGCATCATCAATATCATCATCAATAATATTAGCAATAGCATTATTATTAAAATTAATAGCATAATTATAAGCATTAATAGCATAATTATTAGCATTAATAGCATAATTATTAGCATTAATATCATAATTATTAGCATTATTACCATAATTATTAGCATTAATACCATAATTATTTGCATTAATACCATAATTATTAGCATTATTACCATAATTATTCGCATTAATAGCATAATTATTACCATTAATAGCATAATTATTCGCATTATTAGCATTATTATTAGCATTAATAGCATAATTATTACCATTAATAGCATAATTATTAGCATTATTAGCATTATTATTAGCATTAATAGCATAATTATTAGCATTATTATTACCATTAATAGCATAATTATTACCATTAATAGCATAATTATTAGCAAGCATTATTATTAGCATTATTAGCATTAATATTATTATTATTAGCATTAATAACATAATTATTAGCATTATTATTAGCATTATTAGCATTATTATTAGCATTAATAGCATAATTATTAGCATTAATAGCATAATTATTAGCATTATTAGCATTATTATTAGCATTAATAGCATAATTATTAACATTATTAGCATTATTATTAGCATTAACAGCATTATTATTAGCATTAATAGCATTATTATTAGCATGAATAGCCTAATTATTAGCATTATTAGGATTATTATTAGCATTATTAGCATTATTATTAGCATTATTAGCATTATTATTAGCATTAATAGCATAATTATTAACATTATTAGCATTATTATTAGCATTAATAGCATTATTATTAGCATTAATAGCATTATTATTAGCATTAATAGGCTAATTATTAGCATTATTAGGATTATTATTTTGCATTATTAGCATTATTATTTGCATTATTAGCATTATTATTAGCATTATTAGCATTATTATTAGCAGTAATAGCATAATTATTAGCATTATTAGTATTATTTATTAGCATTAATAGCATGATTATTAGCATTAATAGCATTATTATTAGCATTAAATAGCCTAATTATTAGCATTATTAGGATTATTATTTGCATTATTAGCATTATTATTAGCATTAATAGCATTATTTATTAGCATTATATAACATAATTATTAGCATTATTATTAGCATTATTAGCATTATTATTAGCATTAATAGCATAATTATTTAGCATTAATTAGCATTAATTATTAGCATTATTAGCATTATTATTAGCATTATAATAGCATAATTATTAAACATTATTAGCATTATTATTAGCATTAATAGCATTATTATTAGCATTAATATTATTATTAGCATGAATAGCCTAATTATTAGCATTATTAGGATTATTATTAGCATTATTAGCATTATTATTAGCATTATTAGCATTATTATTAGCATTAATAGCATAATTATTAACATTATTAGCATTATTATTAGCATTAATAGCATTATTATTAGCATTAATAGCATTATTATTAGCATTAATAGGCTAATTATTAGCATTATTAGGATTATTATTTGCATTATTAGCATTATTATTTGCATTATTAGCATTATTATTAGCATTAATAGCATAATTATTAGCATTATTAGTATTATTATTAGCATTAATAGCATGATTATTAGCATTAATAGCATTATTGTTAGCATTAATAGCCTAATTATTAGCATTATTAGGATTATTATTTGCATTATTAGCATTATTATTAGCATTAATAGCATTATTATTAGCATTAATAACATAATTATTAGCATTATTATTAGCATTATTATTAGCATTAATAGCATAATTATTAGCATTAATAGCATAATTATTAGCATTATTAGCATTATTATTAGCATTAATAGCATAATTATTAACATTATTAGCATTATTATTAGCATTAATAGCATTATTATTAGCATTAATAGCATTATTATTAGCATTAATAGGCTAATTATTAGCATTATTAGGATTATTATTTGCATTATTAGTATTATTATTAGCATTATTAGCATTATTATTAGCATTAATAGCATAATTATTAGCATTATTAGTATTATTATTAGCATTAATAGCATAATTATTAGCATTATTATCATTATTATTAGCATTATTATCAGTATTATTAGCATTAATAGCATTATTATTAGCATTATTATTAGCATTATTAGTATTATTATTAGCATTAAT
Source organism: Allobates femoralis (assembly GCA_033576535.1). Classification (NCBI taxonomy): domain Eukaryota; kingdom Metazoa; phylum Chordata; class Amphibia; order Anura; family Aromobatidae; genus Allobates; species Allobates femoralis. The sequence continues at coordinate 67,696 of JARQOC010000421.1, read as the reverse complement.
AATATAATTATTATCATTATTAGCATTATTATTAGCATTAATAGCATTATTATTAGAATTAATAGTATAATTATTAGCATTATATGAGAATTATTAGCATTATTATTATTAACATTAGTAGCATAATTATTAGCATTAATATAATTATTATTAGCAGTAATATAATTATTATTAGGGTATTTTTTTTAATTATTATTTTTTGTAATTTTGTAATTTTTTGTTGTATTTTTTAATTATTATTATATTTTTTTTATTATTTTTTTTATTATTTTATTTATATTATTATTATATTATTTTATTATATATTATTATATATATATATTATTATATTATTATATATTATTATTATTTTTATTTTTTTATTTTATTATTTTATTTATTTAATTATTTTTAAATTATTTAATTTATTATTTAATTTATTTTTTATTGTAAGTGACATACATATGTTTAATTTTTTTATTCTTATTTTTATTGAATTTTTTATTATTTTTTTATTATTATTTTTTATTATTTTTTAATGATTTTTAAATTATTTTATTTATTATTTAATTTATTATTTATTTAAAGTGACACACAGTTCTCTTTGTGGTCCGCCTTTTTTTTTTTTACCATTGACATACATTAGCGGTGTGTCGGCGATTTTATGGCCGGCCACCTGGTTCTATTTGTCGGCCGTAAAATCGCGGATACACCGCTAATGCATGTCTATGGGATTTTTAAAAATAGCGCCGCGATTTCTGATTGGTCGGCGTTAGCAGATAGCGACCAATCAGAATCGCGGCGCCATTTTTAAAAATGCCATAGACATGCATTAGCGGTGTGTCCGCGATTTTATGGCCGGCTACCTGGTTCTATTTGTCGGCCGTAAAATCGCGGATACACCGCTAATGCATGTCTATGGGATTTTTAAAAATGGCGCCACGATTTCTGATTGGTCGGCGTTAGCAGATAGCGACCAATGAGAATCGCGCGCCATTTTTAAACATGCCATAGACATGCATTAGCGGTGTATCCGCGATTTTATGTCCGAGAAATAGAACCAGGCGGGCGGCCATAAAATCGCCGACACACCGGTAATGTAAGTGAATGGGAAAAAAAAGGCGGACCTGAATGAGAACTGCTGAGGGGCTCTTCTGATTGGCTGAGGGCAGTCTCCAGCAACCAATCAGAACAGTCCTTCAGATCTTATTGAGATGCAATGGCGGATTTGTCGTCCATTGTATCTTAATAAGAAAGAAGAGGACGTCGAAGGTGGAAGTGAGCGAAAAGAAGACAGAAGATCCCCGGAGCCGGACGAAGAAGCGGAGATGGCGGAAAGAAGACAGAAGATCTCCAGGGCCGGACGAAGAAGCGGAGATGACGGAAAGAAGAAAGAAGATCCCCGGGGCCGGAGGAAGAGGACGCCTGGCCGGACGGAGGGCGGACTTGTGGATCGGACGATCAGATGACTTGAAGGCATGTAAGTGATCGACGGGGACGTTAGGTTAGGGGACAGCGGGGGCTTAGGGCTTTAGTGAGAGGGGCAGGGAACATCGTCGGGAGGTTAGGGTCGGCGCTGGCTTAGGGGATAGGCGGCGGGGTTTAGGGGCTGCTGCGGAGGTTAGCGGGTAACGACTTAGGGGCGGCGGTGGCTTAGGGAGTAGACGGCGAGGCTTATGGGGTATCGGCGGGGGCTTAGGATGGTGCGGGTCGGGTGTTAGGTGGTCGGGGCTTAGCGTGTAGGGGTGCGACGGACTTAGGGTTTATCGGCGAGGGCCTAGGATGCTACGGGGCTTAGGGGGTAGTGGGTTAGTGGCTGTTGCGGGGCTTAGGGACGGCGGTGGCTTAGGGGGTAGACGGCGGGGCTTATGGGGTATCGGCGGGGGTTTAGGATGCTGCGGGTCGAGTGTTAGGTGGTCGGGGCTTAGCGTGTAGGGGTGCAGCGGAGTTAGGGGGTATCGGGGGGGGGATTAGCATGCTATAAAGGATATCTTAGCTGTAGGGTAGTAGCGGTCGAGTGTTCTTGCGGGTTCGTAATGCGGCAGTCCGTGTTCCAGGTAGCGGGTAGGCGAAAGGATTTGTGATTTCAAATTTCACGCTTTATAAAGTGGGCTGTGAAATGTGAAACCACAAAATGGCTAGGGGGGCGTATAGTGAGTGGTGATAGTGCGGTGTGCGGACGTGGCGGTGGGTGTAGGGACATGGGGGTGGGTGTTGGACATGGGGGTGTCAGCGGTGTGCGGACGTGGCGGTGGGTGTAGGGACATGGGGGTGGGTGTGTGGACATGGGGGTGTCAGCGGTGTGCGGACGTGGCGGTGGGTGTAGGGACATGGGGATGGGTGTGCGGACATGGGGGTGTCTGTGCGGACATGTGGGGGCTGTGTTCGATGGTCCCCGGGGAGCGAGTGGCTGCCTCCGCCGCAAGGCGTTCCATGGTCCCCGGGGAGCGAGTTGCGGCAGAGGCAGCGAGTCGCTGCATGGTCCCCGGGTAGCGACTTGCGGCTCAGGCAGCGACTCGCAATGGCCTGGCGGCCATTGCTCGCGCTGCCTGAGCGGTAACTCGTTAAGGTGTTGTCCGGGCCTGTGGATCGATTTTGGGCCAGCGACTCGCAATGGCCGCTTCGCGGCCATTGCTCGCCCTGGGCCAGCGACTCGCAATGGCCTAACGGCCATTGCTCGCGCGACATTGGGCGCTTCGCGCCCAATGTTAAATTCGTATCCACATGACGACATCGCAAAGTGCGCGTGAAGGGGCGCTTTTGCGATTCGCGATTATATAATAGATTAATACCGTATATACACGTAATTTTAATTAATTTTTTTTTTTTTTGCCGGTTTGTGTTAACACACCTTTGCGCTTAGCCAAGTTGTCAAATCGCCTCCTCGACCCTCCTGTAAAACAGGAATTTCCAGGTCTTGCTTCCCATGACCTACATTGGCAGAGCCTATGTCTAATGATAACCTTGCTATTAGGAGTACTGCGAGATGTTGCAGTGAAGACTGTGGGTGCAGGATACTACCGGTGTGTGTCATAACAACAAGTTAGACTCTATGCCATGGTTGAGTCTTGTCCTGCGAACTTGCCCGTGCCCCCCCCCAAAAACTCGCTTTCTGGCGCTAACCCTGCGAGGTGTGGGCCCTGGCTAAGGAAGGCTGGTCGCCTTATATAGTAGTAACGGATATATCCCCAAGCATTGCGGTTGTACTAATGTGTATGCTTAACCATTGCATTGGGAAGTGACGCGTGTCTGCTTCCTGTAGAGCTGGAACCGATATTTTTATTGATAAATCCGATGTTCTTAATTAGCTATGTTTCTACTATGCCCACGTGGTATGCTGCTACCTTTTAAATCATGACTATAACCTAGTGTTGTATATTTATCTATCCATATATAAGAAAATTAGAGGCCTCTTTATTCCCAGGGACCGCGACGTTTTGACCGTATGGTCTGCCTCAAGCAGTGTCCACCAGAACTTATATATTTTTTTTTTTTAAACCTGTATATCTGATCAGTACGTCTCGGAACAGCGGCTGTCAAAACGAATACTGGACTTTATACAGAAGGTGGTAAATAGCACGCTAGGCGGGGTCGTGTACCTCAGCGTGCAGCCGAGCCTGAATTTAGCTATCTACCTAACGAACCAAAAGGATGGGCAAATGTGAGGGCGAGATTCCCTTGGAGGAGCCTGTTCGATGTTCCTTTAATGGCTTTGAACTATCCCTGCATGTGAAAAATTTTTTTAATTTTTTTTTTTTTTTTTTTTGTCAAAATTGCAGAAAATATCCTCCCGAATTTACTGTTAACATTAAGTCCAACATGTCATGAAAGTCAGTCTTGGAATCCCTAAGATATGTAGAAGCGCTCCAGTTATAACCTTAGAAGGTGACCCGGTCACATTGCCAATTGATGCTTGACCCAATAGGGGGGGGGGTTAATATAGCCAAGGAGCTGAATACCTATTTTGCGTACCAGACCAGCGAGACTCACGGTCATACGTACCAATCAAGGCGGGCCTCACCATCCACCTTCTTGGTGGCATGTCGCACCTTAATTGTGCCCACCTGTACCTGTAGCATACGTGGAAATAAAAACTTACGTGTTGACTGGCAGAAAGAGTGTAGGTAAATGTATCTATATGGCTGAAATGTAAATCAGTTTCCGTGATCTCATTACCCTGTGTGTTCACCATTGCCGAAGCGCTTGCGCGTGATGTTAAAGGGAGATGATGTTACTAGCCCAGGGGGCATCCCGTGTGCGGATTCTCCTGAAAGGAGAGGTTATTCTTTGTGATTGCGGGCAACTGCTAGGGCATACTTGTACAGTATGGTGTAACCTCTTGTCTATTAACTCCATTTGGGGTGTTATAAACGCATATTTATTAATCTTTTCAGGTGTGTATATATAGACCAGCCTCCAGCGTGTATACGCTTGTCCCGGTTATGGGCGCATATATCTGCGTATATGTAAACATGCACCTGCTGCGCCGCTTATACCTGCGCAGCGCTGATCCCAGATTGTCTATAACTCTGCATTCGCCCTATGCATGACCTTGGGTTGCAAGCACAGCAACATGAGTTAAGGATTGCCAGCTGCAATAAGGACAGTGCGGTTGAATGCAAGGAGTAGTGTTAACAATAAAATAACCATGCAAATGAGCAATATTATTGCTGGGGAGTAACTGGTGCCACGGTATAAGGAACTAGACAGGGTTGTGTTGACTTGAATTAAGCAGCTGATTCATATGCAGCAACTGGTCGATACAAGGTTTTTGTATAGCTATACTATGATACACGGTGGTAGTATTATAAATAGAACCAAAAAAACAGATCACAAATGTATCCAAAAGCCCCGTGTTGTCCAGGCAGCGATCACACTGTCAATATGAGACAGGGAACTGCTCCATATGCAAATTTGGAGACGAGTAACTGCGCCAAAACCCCGTCATATGCATATGCTATATAGCAGTTTTAAAACTAACCTCAAGTGTTAATTGTATACTGCCAAAGTGATTTTATATATACTGAATCCAATATAAACCTGTTTAATTAGTTCAGTTTGCATTTCAGAGGTGAATCACTTCCTTTAAAATATACTGTTCACTCTCTTTAATGTAATGCCAATTTATAAACACAGAGTTCTAGTACCCTCTAGTGGTAGGTGTAATGGAAGGCACCTCGGCCGCTGCCGTGGCCCAGGGAGGGCGTGCAGCGGGGTCCTTCCTGGCCGACGCCGGGCCGGAAATGACGTCACCGCACGTGTTGTGCGGCCGCCGGAAGCCGCGCTTGACTTCCGGCCACGTGACGGCCGCATCACTGTCAGCCGCGTCACCGGAAGTGACGCGTGAGCTGGGAATCACAACGCGGCGATGGCCGCGTCACAGGAAGTGACGCGGCGGAGCGGGGATTAGGCCGCGGCTCCCGCGGGATCGCAGGCCCTGGTGGAGCAGGGGCTGCGCGAGAAGAGCGCGCTCCAGGTGGAGAGAGCGCAGCGGCGGCCCCTGCTCCTGGATGGAGACCCGCGCGGTGAGTGGGCGGCGTGACCGCCGGGGGCGGAGTGGAGCCGTGCCGTCCCACGGCCGGCGAAGCCGGGGGGGTATTCCCGCGCCGGGCGGCACGACTTGGGTGCATGCAAGGGGAGGGGCCCGACCGCGTGGAGTGCGGCCGCCACCGGCCGACCTGTGCCTGCGTGCGGGGGCCCCCCCGAGGGCCCCAGAGGGGGCCGCTGAAACGCTGGGTGCAAGCGGAGGTGGCCCGACCCTGCCAGCCCGGGCCCTCCGCCTGCGTCTGGGCTGTCAGTGGGGCTGTATGTGTGGGCATGTAATGTGCACAAAGCAGAGCTGTATGGTGGATATGTAATCAGATGTAATCAGCTTAAGGCACAGCTGTGTGTGGACATGTAATCAGATGTAATCAGCTTAAGGCACAGCTGTATGTGTGGACATGTAATGAGCATAAGGCACAGCTGTATGTGTGGACATGTAATGAGCATAAGGCACAGCTGTATATGTGGACATGTAATGCGCATAAAGCACCCGCCGCTGCCGGTGGGCCTGGTGGACCCTACGCTCTGCGGGCCACCCGAGAGGGAGCTGGTGCCCGCAAGGGAGGCAAGCCATTTGGCTCTCTCCCGGCTGGTCCTCTCTTACCTCTGCTCCTAGGATCTATGTACGGCATACATCATCCGTTCGGCGAAGAGATCATTGTTTGTTCACCCATCGACGATGATGTTCGCCTGGGGAGCAGGAAGGTAAGAGGGAGGTTGCCCTTAGGTAAGGCTACTTATAGCCAGGAGGCAGGCTGAGGGCTAGTGAGGAAAAGGGGGAGGAGAGGAACCTGAGAAGGCAGGCTAAAGGAAGTTGAGAGAAGGGGGGGCTTCTTTCCTTGTCCTGCATCATTGCATGAAGAGGGGGATTGTTGCTGCCAGATGAGGGCTCAGCAGTCTAGGGCATACGGCAGCGGCCGAGGTGCCTTCCATTCTGAGACTCCAACTTTTATTAAGAGAGTCACTTCTAGTCACAGGGAAAATGCTGTATTGAGTTGGCTAGTCACAGCCACGGTCACATGATCCAGGAGAGGACCACAGAGGCGCTGGAAAACTGCAGAAGACAACAACCCATAAGTGCATGCACTAAACATACATTACTAATATGTAATTGATAATGAAATAACAAGGGGGGCGTGGCCTAGCCTGCAATGTAAGCGGACGCGTGTGCCTGGTCTCTCCCGCCGACACACACTGCAGGAGCCGCCGCTGAGCTGACAATTGCTCCGGGAACGGACCAGCACGTCCACGGAGTACCCTGCCTGTCAGCCTGGCGTCACAGGAGGGTGAGATGACCCGCACAAGGCAGCGGGAGGTCGGCGCCGGCAAGCCCTGCAAAAGCCAAGATGGCGCTGAGGCGCGGGAAGAAGCAGCGCGGGCAAACGCTGCATATGCCAGGAAACTGAATGCTGCAGCTCGCCTGGAGAAATTTGCAAGAAGAGAGGCAGGGGAGAGCAGCACTGGAGGTATGGAGGGAGACCCTGGCTGTGAGGAGGAGGTGGAGGTGCAGGACACAGCTATGCAGGTACAAATGACTGTGGATCCATTACAGGGGGGACAGCATGGGGCACTGCAGCATAATGTGGACACTGAGCAGGGGGAACCTTCATTGCGTGATATATTTGCAGTGGTGTCTTATTGCAAACAAAGCCTCACCACTTTGACCCTCCAAGTGTCAGGAATTTCTGCTGAGATTACCAACATTAAAGCAGCAATGCAAAAGGCTGAGGTGCGCACGGGGGAGGTGGAGGAGCGTGTAAGCACAGCCGAGGACAGGACAGTATTGTAACCATACAAGCAGCCCAGTCAAAATTTGATAAGCAAATTATTGAAGTTATGGCAAAAAACGACGATCTTGAGAATAGATCGCGCCGGAACAATATCAAGATAGTTGGAGTTCCGGAAAAGGCGGAGGGAGCCAACCCGACAGAATTCATTGAAAATTGGCTTTTGACTAAGTTTGGAGCGAATAAGCTCTCTAAAGTCTTTGTGGTGGAGAGAGCTCACAGGATTCCACTCAGACCCCAACCTCCAGGTGCTGCCCCCCGGGCCATGCTGGCCAAATTGCTTAACTACAGGGACAGAGACACGATCCTCCGTACGGCCAGGAACATTAAAGATCTGACAATAGACGGACAGCATATTTCCTTCTACTCGGATTATTCCCAGACGGTACAGAAATTACGCATGAAATTCTCGGAGGTAAAGAGGAGATTGAGAGACATGGGCCTACAGTACTCCATGATGTACCCAGCCAAACTTAGACTAGTGGCGCTGGGCAAGATTCACTTTCTGCAATCCCCGGAGGAGGCTATGGACTGGATTGAGAAGAACGGAAGAAGAGTCCGAGAATTTAAGGACAGCTGAACGCTGACTGGAATAGTCCCTTTATGCTTTTTTGGTATTTTTCTTTTTTAATTGCAGGTCCTGTGTGATAATGGAGATATAGCTGGACTGACGGCGGCAACTGCAATATGGAAATGTGTTTATTTTTCCTTTTTTTTTTTTATATACATTTATTTACTTAAGGCGGGAGAGGCCTTTGGTTGAGAAAACTGTTATTCTTTTGATAGACGTTGCAGAGCGACTGTTTTGCTGGCGGTATAGGCTAATATTCACCCACTCTCTGCTAAAGAGAGGTAGATAACGGAAGGGGTGGAGAAGTGGAAAGGAGAAGGAGAGAAGTTTATTATTATTGTTAGATGTTTGCGGTGGGGGAGGGCGGTTACATGGAATTAGTTTGGGGGGTGGGAGGGGTGGGGGGGGATCAGGAAAGACAGCGTGCTACTACTTTGAGAATACAAAATTGCATGGGAATGTCTAATTGGATACGAAATGGCTGAGAAAATTAAAGTCTTTAGCTGGAATGTGAGAGGTTTGGCGGACCGGGGTAGACGAGCAGCTATCTTACAGAATGCTATGTCTTTTAAACCGTCTATAATTTGCCTTATGGAAACTCACCTATTAAAAGGGAAAACTGGTGTTTTGGCTAGAAGGTGGATTCAGAAAGGGTACCATGCCACCTACTCTGCATATTCAAGAGGGGTCTCAATATTGATACATGCTACAGTTCCATTTGAGGAAGTAGAGGTTAAAATAGATAAGGATGGCCAGTATGTATTTCTTGTTTGTAAGATATTTGGGAAGATACTTTGTGTGGCGGCGGTCTATTTTCCACCGCCATACAACGGAGGGAAATTACTGGAGATCATTCATTTGACCAGACACTGGCCCGGAGTTCCCATCTTATTTATTGGGGATTTTAACAACGTCATGAATCTGAAGTGGGATAGGACGGGCAGGCCACATGGTAGATTTGAAAAGGATGAAGATACACAATTTGCTAAATTTATGGGAGAAATGGGCCTGATAGACTTGTGGAGAGTGAGAAATGCTGGGATAAAATTATACTCTTGTTATTCCTCCTCTCACAACTCTATGTCTCGGATAGACATGGCCTTTGGAAACAAGCTGTTAGACTCTAGGATGACGACGATTGTGTACTTGCCACGTGTAATATCTGATCATAAACCCCTGACAGTGGAACTACAAATGGGAATGAATGGCACCAGACTGGGTAAAGAGTGGAAGGTGCACCCTGCTTGGTTGGAGAATTTAGATATGCAGACAATAGCGGAGGAAGTGGAAGAATTTTTCCAGAACAAATGAGGGGAGCGCAGGGACTGATATGGTATGGGATGCTGCAAAAGCGTTTATACGGGGGCTCTTGATAAGGGACATATCCAGACGTAAAACCCAAAATAGAGAGAAGGAGGCTGAGAAATTGGAGGCTTTGAGGAGGGCGGAGGAACGATTGGCGATGGAACCCACTGCCGAGACGCAGCAGTCAATGAAAATCGCACAAGAAGAGGTAGACAAAATGTTTATGGCCAATGCTGCTAGGAGAGTAGAATTTCAAAAAGCAGCTTTTTATGAAGAAGGAGAGAAAGTGGGACATCTATTATCCACTATAGCGGCAGCGCAAAGGAAGTCAAGCTATGTCTATGGGCTGTCTTGGTCTGACGGGAGACTGGTGACGGACTCGGCCGGGATCCTGCGGGTGTTTGAGGAGTATTACCACGAACTTTACACTTCTAAATTGGGGGTTTCTGGAGAGATAATTGATAGATTTTTTGGGGAAACCATGTTGCCCAGACTTAGTGAAACAGATCGAGACACTTTGGAGGGACCACTAACATTGGAGGAATTGGAAGTAGCTATAGCTTCTATGAATAATAATAGAGCACCTGGGGCGGACGGCTTACCAATAGAAATCTACAAACATTGTGGGGAAGTGTTGTTGCCCAAACTGAGAGATGTCTTGTTGTCAGCATTGGAGCAAGGACAGTTACCGACATCTATGAGAGAAGCGACCATAGTGGTGATACCGAAAGAAAATAAAGATCCCACATCACCGGAGTCATACAGGCCTATATCCCTACTGTCGACAGACGTCAAGTTGTTGGCTAAAGTATTGTCGAACCGTCTGACCGGGGTGATCGTGAATGTTATACACCCTGACCAAACCGGGTTTATGCCGGACAGGTCAACGGCCATTAACTTGAGACGGTTGTTCCTGAATGTTCAAATGAAGGCAGATAATTCTGGACATAGAGTAGTGGCGTCTTTAGACGCACATAAAGCCTTTGACAGTGTGGAGTGGGAATATCTTTGGCGAGTTTTACAGCGTATGGGCTTCGGTCCGGTTTTTACAGCATGGGTGCGGCTGCTGTACTCCTCCCCGATGGCTCGGATTAGGGTAAACGGAGAGAGGTCTAATACATTTAGTCTATCAAGAGGCACTAGACAAGGTTGCCCCCTCTCTCCGTTGTTGTTTGCCCTCGCCATGGAACCGCTTGCGGCAACATTCCGGCAGACGGACACAGTACATGGATTCCGCTATGGATCGGTGGAGGAGAGGATAGCCCTTTATGCTGACGACATTTTACTGTTTTTACAGGACTCCGGGGAGTCATTGACTAATGCCATAGACATCATTGATAGATTTGGACGACTATCTGGACTGCGGATAAATTGGGAGAAATCATGCCTGATGGCGGTGGACAATGAGGTGGGTCTGGAGAGGGACGAGACGGCCCATACGCAATTAAAGACGGTAGAAGTGTTCAAATACCTAGGTATTAAGATAGCGGTACCAGTTACAGAATATCTGACTCTTAACATACAGCCCACAATAGGACTTTTGAAAGAATAGGCGATGACATGGAGGAAGCTGCACCTCTCGGCGGTGGGTCGCGCCAATTTAATTAAAATGGTATTAATGCCAAAGCTGCTTTATGTACTACATAACTCTCCAATATGGATTCCCCAATCAATATTTCAGCGCTTAAACGCGATATTTAGGGATCTAGTATGGGGAGGTGGACAGCCGAGAATAAAATTAGAGACCCTACAAAGACCCAAGGAGGAAGGGGGGATTGCCCTACCTAACCCATTGTTATATTTCCTAGCAGCACAATCTCAACATATAAGGGGATGGGCAGAGAGGGCAAGCAAGAACTCATTGCAAGCAATACTTGAAATATATATTCATAGGAGACCTTTAGTGCAGAGATTAGAGATAGGTCTATTTGGAAAAGGTGGGAAGATGTGCCCGACTTTTGGACTCTTGCACAAGCTGTGGGGGAGGGTGAAGAAAATTAGAGGGATTACTGGGATGACGTCATATACACCTGTCTGGGGCAATGAGCACTTAAGTGAATTCCATAAACTTGGGGAATTAAAGGATTGGATACAAAAAGGGATAGTGTACCTTCATCAGCTGGTTGACAGTCATGCTCTCAAATCATTTGATCGTCTAAAATCGGAATTCCAGCTGACTGATAAAAATGGGTTTCAATATGTACAAATTCAACACGCTTACACAAAGCAGAGGAGAGTGGGTGATCTGTGTGTATCGAGAGATATTGTCCTTGATTTTATTTGCATGTCGGGAAGAACAAAAGGAGTGATTTCTACGGTATAAGCAGACCTTCTTCATACATTTCTGTTGAAATACCCTGTGAAGGCAAGGGGAAAGTGGGAGGCAGATGTGGGACCCATATCGGATGATAATTGGGAAACGGTATTGGAATACATCCCAAAATTGTCAGTTAGTGAACCAGGGAGAATGTCCCAGCTCCTACTCATTCACAGGGCACATAGATCTCCAGAATTTCTCTATAAAATACGGGTACGTACGGATTCGGAGTGTCCGAGATGTGGATCAGAGGAAGCGGGAGTCCTACATATGATCTGGGGATGCCCGAGACTCGCATCCTTTTGGATAGTAGTCCTTGCCCTGATAGAGGGGAAATATAAATGTGACATCCCGCGGGACCCGGTGGTGTGCATTTTGGGGTATGTAGAAGAACTTGGGATAGACAGTATCGGGAAGATAGCTGTTGCCCGCCATTTATATATAGCTAGAAAATTAATAGCTAAATATTGGATTAAAAAAGAGCCGCCCTCTAGACAAGAGTATATTAGACAAGTTGATTATGTAGTAAAACTGGAAGAAAGAATTTATTTTAAAAGAAAGAACACCAAGTTCCAGGAGAGACTCTGGGCGCCGTGGAAAGAATCGTAATATTGATACTAGTTGAATGTTTCATTTGGTATTGTATAAAAGAGATTAGGTACGGATATTAGTTACTAAAAAGAATCAAAACTTCTTTAACATGCAATATGTAATGTATGTATATAATTTGGAATCGCTGTCTGAATTAGGGGAGGGAAAGAGTTTATGCTTTAATGGAATAAGAGGGAGGGGGGAGGGGAGATGAAGTAACGTTAGTGGAATATTATACAAAATGACAAAATGCTATGTACATGTGCTTTCTTTTTGTAAGTTGTTAATGTTTTTAATAAATAAATCTGATTTAAAAAAAAAAATAATGAAATAACAAAAAGAAATGTTGAGTGGTATTTTAAGAAGAGTCAGAAAACATGGATATTTCGTCATCAGATGAGAGAGAAGTACAATGACACTACTTAGGAAGTTTTGTTATAAGAAAAAGCTAGCTCACAACAAAGAATATAATTGTGCCAGAACTGGAGTAAACTTGTAAAAAGAGAAAATCTGGCACAAAAAGACGAAATAGCCCAATAAATGTTGTTGATGGTTTTATTCATGAAATCAATATTTCTTTTGTGTATTTTTATCAGTCATTCGCATAAACGTTTTCGGCTTTCGCCTTCTTCAGACACAAATAACTGATGATTGAAACAAAAAATTACAATGAATAACATGAAAAATTACAGATTTTCACATAATAACTCTATACAGAAATTATTCACAATTAAAGCTTAATAACCTCCAGAGGAAACTGTATATTAAATAATAAGGGATACAGAAAGCAAAAAGTGGAAAAAAATTTTGTTTAATATTACAGAACAATAGTTCAACACAGTTCAAAATTCCATCATAGTGAAAAATTATGTAAAAAATATATACCTGTATATCACTCTTTCTCTCGGAAGTAATATATCTTCAAAAATACAAAAAAGAACCTTTGTATAATGTATCTATAGAGAAAAAAAACCACAAAAAAACCTCATAAGAAAGAGATAAATAAAGAAAAAAAGGTTATATTCATACCCTATGGGAGCTGAACAATACTGGAGCCTCTAGAGAATACTCATTGACTATAACCAAATTGGTCAGTGGTATAATATATATATATCTCTAATGGTAACATCTGGAAGCCATGTTACCATAATGAATGAAAGAAAATAATGATTGATATGCACTAAAAGGGATAGTACGTGTAAAACCCAAAAACGAAACATGGCGTGCGTGCGATGTGAGGTGGACAATTGTTTTACCTTCAACTTATAACTGTACGGTTCAATATTGAAATCAATCAACATATAGAGAAAAGACCCATGGGGAATACTCTAGATAAAATGAAATTAATAAATGAATTTATTTCATATAATCAATATGACACAATATAGTCACCAAATCAAATCCATACCTGTAATGCTGATTAACTAAGATAACATTACCACAACACAATGTACAGGAATCAATCATGGAGTAAATACTGAAAATAAACATAACAGTGCCATCAGGTCCAATCCGCATGATAACAGCAATCTAAGTACTGTGCCTAATGGCATACCTTAAAGTGCAGCCCAGGAAATAAGGAATAGCCAGGAACCTGGCAAAATAACATAAAGTCCATCAAAAAGCAATTAAAACAAGATAAAAGCGATTATCTCGCTCCTGACTACTCACTGGTGCTGTTCATTGCAGGGCCATGGCAGGAATGCACCATATTGCAAGAGAAACCGGCTTTTATAGTGCTCCAGCGAAGTTGAGAAATTCCATGTCCCTTGTCCAGAAGATCTGATCCTTCCCCTAGACTAGCTTTTGTATCCACGTTCCATCCTCATTCATATAAAATCAAAAAGATCGTGAAGGAACATTGGCCTATCCTCATGAAATCGTATCCTGATATTGATGAATTTAATGTTCCACCACTATTTTGTTATAAAAGATCTCAAAGTCTTAGGGATAAATTGGTTCGAGCGGACATAGGCCCTGAAAAATTGACCAGACAGAGGTTCCTTGGTGTTCCGAGAGAAGGAAATTTTCCTTGTCTAGGATGCCTTCAGTGCTCCCATATGGTGAAGGGATCAACATTTACACATCCTAGGTCTGGTAAAGTTTTCACGATCCATGGGTATTTTACTTGTGATTCTTCCTATGTAGTGTATCTCTTGAAGTGTCCGTGCGGTCTCGGATACGTTGGGGAGACTACCCAGCGTATCCGGGACCGCATTAGCAAACACAAATCTACCATTCGATGTTGTAATACCCTATTACCAGTACCGAGCCACTTTGTGGACAAGGGACATGGAATTTCTCAACTTCGCTTCCAAGTCCTGGAACAAGTGCCCTTAGCTAGACGTGGCGGGGATAGGATCAGACGCCTGAAGGATAGGGAAGCGTTTTGGATACACCAGCTCCAGACTTTATTTCCTTTGGGTCTAAACAGGGAATACGAGGTTTCGTGACATGATCTCTTGCTCATGTTAGTCATATTCTATTTTAAATTTTCTCCTTTAATCTACTGTTGGTAGTTTGTCTATGGACCCATTGGGGTAGTTCTAGTACTGAATTGTTATGCTGTGGCTTTTATGTATGGTTTAAATTAGATCAATTACTTATACTTTGTTTTTCTCATTAGGTTCTATATATATATATACATTATAGACATATATGGTCACAAATACTATTTTAGTGTTTTCTGTTCTAATATTATCTTATTTACTTGTTATTTTCTCCTATTTCCTCTTCTCTAGGCTTAACAGGGTTTCCCTGACAACAATAGTGCGTTTTTGCAAGAAAACACTACCATGACAACCATTTCCTGTCTTTCTTTAGTGTCTAATACACTTTTACAAGTAGCGCGACGTCACTTCCGGTGACGCGGCTGCCGGTGACGTCACTTCCGGTTGCGTATGCGTTCCATTACACGTTTTGCGGTTCAAATACCGGAAATAAGAAGTATTTGACCGCTGGAGCACTATAAAAGCCGGTTTCTCTTGCAATATGGTGCATTCCTGCCATGGCCCTGCAATGAACAGCACCAGTGAGTAGTCAGGAGCGAGATAATCGCTTTTATCTTGTTTTAACCCCTTCAGGACCCAGCCTATTTTGACCCTAAAGACCTTGGCCTTTTTTGCAATTCTGACCAGTGTCCCTTTATGAGGTTATAACTCGGGAACCCTTCAACCGATCCAAGCGATTCTGAGAATGTTTTTTCGTGACACATTGGGCTTCATGCTAGTATTAAATTTAAGTCGATAATTTTTGCGTTTATTTGTGAAAAAATAAAAAATATGGCAAAAATTTTGAAAATTTTGCAATTTTCACATTATTAATTTTTTTTTCTGATAAACAAGAGAGATATGTGACAGAAAAAAGTTATTAAATAATATTTCCCACATGTCTACTTCACATCAGCACAATTTTGGAAAAAAAAAAAAATTTTGGTAGGACGTTATAAGGGTTCAAAGTTCATCAGCAATATTTCATTTATCAACCAGAATTTACAAAACCATTTTTTTTAGTGACCACATCCCATTTGAAGTCCCTTTGAGGGTGTACATGACAGAAAACACCCAAAAGTGACACCATTCCAAAAACTGCACCCCTCAAGCTACTCAAAACTACATTCAAAAAGATTATTAACCCTTCAGGTGCTTCACAGGAACTAAGGCAAAGGGGAAACAAAAAATGGATATTTTAATTTTTTTATCAAAAATGTTCTTTTAGCCTCAATTCTTTCATTTTCACATGGGCAACAGGATAAAATGAATCTTAAAATGTGTTGTAAAAATTCTCCCGAGTATATCGATACCTCATATGTGGTCATAAACCACTGTTTGGGCGCACGGCAGGGCTCAGAAGTGAAGGAGCGCAATTTGAATTTTTTAGCTAATTTTACATTCAAAAAGTGAAATGGCGCTCCTTCCCTTCTGAGCCCTGCCGTGCGCCCAAACAGTGGTTTATGACCACATATGAGGTATCGGTGTACTCAGGAGAAATTGCCCAACAAATTTTAGGATGAATTTTATGCTGTAGCCATGTGAAAACAAAAAACTTTAGGCTAAAAGAAAATTTTTGTGAAAAAAAAAAGTACTATTTCATTTTCACAGATCAATTTGTAAAGCACCTGAGGGTTCAATATGCTCACTACCCATCTAGATATGTTCCCTGGGGGGTCTAGTTTCCAAAATGGGGTCACTTGTGGAGGAGCTCCAATGTTTAGGCACACAGGGGCCCTCCAAACTCTACATGGTGTCCGCTAACAATTTGAATAAAAATCAGCTCAAATTGTTAGCGGACACCATGTTGCGTTTGGTGAGCACCTGTGTGCCTAAACATTGGGGCTCCCCCACAAGTGACCCCATTTTGGAAACTAGACCCCCCAGGGAACGTATCTAGATGCATAGTGAGCACTTTGAACCCCCAGGTGCTTCACAAATTTATCCATAAAAATGAAAAAGCACTTTTTTTTTCCACAAAAATTTTCTTTTTTCATTATTACGGATCAATTTGTGACCCACCTGGGGGTTGAAAGTGCTCACTATGCACCTAGATACGTTCCTTTGGGGGTCTAGTTTCCAAAATGGGGTCACTTGTGGAGGAGCTCCTATGTGGAGACGCACAGGGGCTCTCCAAACACGACATGGTGTCCACTAACAATTTGAATGCAAAATGAGCTCAAATTGTTAGCGGACACCATGTTGCGTTTGGAGAGCCCCTGTGCGTCTCCACATAGGAACTTCCCCACAAGTGACCCATTTTGGAAACTAGACCCCCAAAGGAACATATCTAGATGCATAGTGAGCACTTTCAAACCCCAGGTGCTTCACAAATTGATCTGTAAAAATGAAAAAGTACTTTTTTTCCGCAAAAATCTTTTTTTTTTCATTAATTTGTGATGCACCTGGGGGTTCAATATGCTCACTACCCATCTAGATATGTTCCCTGGGGGGTCTAGTTTCCAAAATGGGGTCACTTGTGGCTGATCTCCAATGTTTAGGCACACAGGGGCCCTCCAAACGCGACATGGTGTCCGCTAACAATTTGAATAAAAATCAGCTCAAATTGTTAGCGGTCACCATGTTGCGTTTGGTGAGCCCCTGTGTGCCTAAACATTGGGGCTCCCCCACAAGTGACCCCATTTTGGAACCTAGACCCCCCAGGGAACGTACTTAGATGCATAGTGAGCACTTTGAACCCCCAGGTGCTTCACAAATTCATCCATAAAAATGAAAAAGCACTTTTTTTTCCACAAAAATTTCTTTTTTCATTATTACAGATCAATTTGTGAACCACCTGGGGGTTGAAAGTGCTCACTATGCACCTAGATACGTTCCTTTGGGGGTCTAGTTTCCAAAATGGGGTCACTTGTGGAGGAGCTCCTATGTGGAGATGCACAGGGGCTCTCCAAACGCGACATGGTGTCCACTAACAATTTGAATGCAAAATGAGCTCAAATTGTTAGCGGACACCATGTTGCGTTTGGAGAGCACCTGTGCGTCTCCACATAGGAGTTCCTCCACAAATAACCCCATTTTGGAAACTAGACCCCCAAAGGAACATATCTAGATGCATAGTGAGCACTTTCAACCCCCAGGTGCTTCACAAATTGATCTGTAAAAATGAAAAAGTACTTTTTTTTCCGCAAAATTTTTTTTTTTTCATTAATTTGGGAAGCACCTGGGGGTTTAATATGCTCACTACCCATCTAGATACGTTCCCTGGGGGGTCTAGTTTCCAAAATGGGGTCACTTGTGGGGGAGCTCCAATGTTTAGGCACACAGGGGCTTTCCATACGCAACATGGTGCCTGGTGGACATGGTGTCCGCTAACAATTTGAATGGAAATCAGCTCAAATTGTTAGCTGACACCATGTTGCATTTGGTGAGCCCCTGTGTGCCTAAACATTGGTGCTCCCCCACAAGTGACCCCATTTTGGAAACTAGACCCCCAGGGAACTTATCTAGATGGGTAGTGAGCATATTGAACCCTCAGGTGTTTCACAAATTAATGAAAAAAATAAAAATTTGCGGAAAAAAAGTACTTTTTCATATTTACGGATCAATTTGTGAAGCACCTGGGGGTTGAAAGTGCTCACTATGCATCTAGATACATTCCTTGGAGGGTCTAACTTCCAAAATGGGGTCACTTGTGGGGGAGCTCCAATGTTTAGGCACACAGGGGCTCTCCACATGCGACATGGTGTCCGCTAACAATTGGAATTGTTAGCGGACACCATGTTGCGTATGGAGAGCCGCTGTGTGACTAAACATTAGAACTCCCCACAAGTGACCCCATTTTGGAAACTAGACCCCCCAAGGAATGTATATAGATGCATAGTGTGCACTTTAAACCCCCAGGTGCTTCACAAATTGTTCCGTAAAAATGAAAAAATATTTTTTTTTGTGGAAAAAAAAGTTTTTTTTATTTTTATGGATCAATTTGTGAAGCACTTGGGGGTTCAAAGTGCTCACTATTCATCTAGATACGTTCCTTGGGGGGTCTAGTTTCCAAAATGGGGTCACTTGTGAGGGAGCTTCAATGTTTAGGCACACAGGGCTTTCCATACGCAACATGGTGCCCGCTAATAATTGGAGCTAATTTTCCATTCAACTTGTTAGCGGACACCATATCGCGTATGGAGTGCTCCTGTGTGCCACCAGCACAAGGGCAACTGGAAGAGTTGGGGTACAGCACCAGAAAATGGCACCTCTAATGTGCTATTTTCTGTGGTGGCTGTGAGTTGCAATTTGCAGCCTGGGGGGCCACAACATTTGCGTCTCTCCACGATGAGGATTGCAGCCCCCAACTGCCAAGTTGTACCTGGCTGGCAACCAAAAATATGGCAAAGCTCCTTGTCATTTTATTGGTAGAAGTAATAAAAAAAAATGATATGGGGCTTCGCCATATTTTTGGTCCAGCCAGGTACAACTTGGCAGCTATGGACTGCCAGCAACCCCCAGCTACCTTGTCGTACCTCGCTGGCAACCAAAAATACAGCGAAGCAGTTTTTTTTTTTTTTTCTAGTACTGATTCTAGAAAAAAAAAATGGCGTGGGGCTCCGCCATATTTTTGGTCCAGCCAGGTACAACTTGGCAGCTACGGACTGCCAGCAACCCCCAGCTACCTTGTCGTACCTCGCTGGCAACCAAAAATACAGCGAAGCAGTTTTTTTTTTTTTTTTTCTAGTACTGATTCTAGAAAAAAAAATGGCGTGGGGCTCCGCCATATTTTTGGTCCAGCCAGGTACAACTTGGCAGCTACGGACTGCCAGCAATCCCCAGCTACCTTGTCGTACGTGGCTGGCAACCAAAAATACAGCGAAGCAGTTTTTTTTTTTTTTTTCTAGTACTAATTCTAGAAAAAAAAATGGCATGGGGCTCCGCCATATTTTTGGTCCAGCCAGGTACAACTAGGCAGCTGGGGGCTGGAATCCGCAGCATGGAGAGGCCCAAGCGTTCTGGGCCCCCCATGCTGCGAATTGCAGCCCGCAGCCACCCCAGAAAATGGCGCATTCATTGAAGCGCCATTTTCTGGCGCTGTACCCAGACTCTTCCAGTCGCCCTGGTGCCGGTGGCAAACTGGGTAATAAAGGGGTTAATGCCAGCTTTTTATTGGCAGCTGGCACTAAGCCCGAGATTCATAATATAGGGCCAATGTTAGACCCGCCATTAGGAATCTCTGGTAAATAGTCAGAAAATACACACAGAGAAAAATCTTTTTATTTGAAAAAAAAACACACAAACAAAATTCGGACTCCATCTTTATTATAAAGATCCGACGTAGTCCACAACGAAGGTCCCACGACGCTCGATCGCCTCCGACGTAGTCCACAATGAAGGTCCCACGACACACGATCGCCTCTGCTCAATCCACAGAGGCTGCAGCAAGGGATCAAGTGTCCTCTTCCTACAGCCTCTAGGGTCAGAGTTATGGTGCACTGTATGACAATGATCTGTCATACAATGCACCATGACTATGATCCCAGAGACTACAACAAGAGGACACTTGATCCCTTTTTGCACCCATCCATCCACCTATGCACCCATCATCCACGCACACACACATCCACGGACGCTGACATTCACACATGCACACATCCACGGACGGACGCACGCACGCTGGAATTCATCCACATCCACATACACACATCCACGCACGCACACGTCCACCGACGCACACACACATCCACAGACGCATGCACACATCCACGCACGCTGACATTCACACATGCACACATCCACGGAAGCACGCACACATGCACGCACGCTGGAATTCATGCACATCCACATCCACGCACGCACACATCCACGGACGCACACACACATCCATGGACGCACGCACACATCCATGGACGCTGGAATTCACGCACACATCCACGGACGCACACACATCCACGGACGCTGGAATTCACGCACATCCACATATGCACATCCACGCACGCATCCACGTACGCACACATCCACGGACACACTAACACACATCCACGGACGCACGCACACATCCAGGGGTCGCACACTCACATCCACGGACGCTGGAATTCACGCACATCCACATATGCACATCCACGCACGCATCCACGTACGCACATCCACGCACGCATCCACGTACGCACACATCCACGGACACACTAACACACATCCAGGGTCGCACACACACATCCACGGACGCACACATCCATCCATCCATTCACCCATCCATCTATTCATTCATTCATTCATACTTACCCATGAGGAGGAGGAGCCCCTGAGAGGAGGAGAGGCCACACCGCAGCTGCAACGGAGGCCGATCGGAATAGGTGAGCGGGGCTGCAGGGGGGGGGAGAGTGAGCAGGGGAAGGGGGGGGGAGATGAGAAGGGGGAGAGGAGCCTTTGCAGGCTGATCGGCGGGCGCATGAGCCCGCCGGTCAGATGTATACAGAAGGAGGAGGACGGGTGATTGGCGGGGACGCGGGGGGGGGGGCGCAGGCCGGACATAAGGGGGCTGGAGGGAGGGGGACAAGACACAGGGGGGCCTGGAGATGGGAGGGGGCGCAGGATGGGATGACGGCGGCTGCAGAACCGGTGCAGCCGCCGACAGATAAAGATAATCAGAGGGGCGGGGGGGGCGGATAGACGACAACGGGGGGCCCCTAATGCTTCCTGGAGCTGGGGGGGGCTGAGTAGGGGGAGGGCACCCGCCGATCCGCCCCTTCAGATCTGATTGGAGAGCTCCAATCAGATCTGGGAGGGGGGAATCGCTCTGATTTCTCCGATCTGCAGTTTCACTTTTAAACTGCAGATCGGAGGGGCCCTGGGCACGGGGGGGTTAATCCACCCCCTGAGGGGTTAACTTCAAGTTGTCACTTTGCAGTAGCAACGGTGACACCTGAGTTAACCCGCTCACACGCGCCGCAGGAGCGCGATCATTTCATGGCCCACCGTTTGGGCCAAAGGTCGGGAATGAACTTGTTTTCATGGCCCAAACGGTGGGCCAAGGGTCGGGAAGGGGTTAATTGTTTTTTGATGGACTTTGTTATTTTGCCAGGTTCCTGGCTATTCCTTATTTCCTGGGCTGCACTTTAAGGTATGCCATTAGGCACAGTACTTACCGTATATACTCGTGTATAAGCCGACCCGTGTATAAGCCGACCCCCCTACTTTTGCCCCAAAAATCTGGAAAAACCTATTGACTCGTGTATAAGCCGAGGGTGGACCCCAGCACAGGTATACAGCCCCCAGCAGTGTGGTATACAGGCCCCCCAGTGGTAGTATACAGGAGCCCCAGCAGCCCCAGTGGTAGTATACAGATTCCCCAGCAGCCCCAGTGGTAGTATACAGGAGCCCCAGCAGCCCCAGTGGTAGTATACAGATTCCCCAGCAGCCCCAGTGGTAGTATACAGAAGCCCCAGCAGCCCCAGTGGTAGTATACAGCAGCCCCAGTGGTAGTATACAGGAGCCCCAGCAGCCCCAGTGGTAGTATACAGGAGCCCCAGCAGCCCCATTGGTAGTATACAGGAGCCCCAGCAGCCCCAGTGGTAGTATACAGGAGCCCCAGCAGCCCCAGTGGTAGTATACAGCAGCCCCAGTGGTATACAGCAGGCCCCCAGGGGTACATATAGCAGCCCCCAGGGGGTACCCAGCAGCCCCCTGGGGGTACCCAGCAGCCCCCTGGGGGTACCAACAGCCCTCTGGGGGTACCAACAGCCCCCAGGGGGGACCAACAGCCCCCAGCAGCCCCCTGGGGGTACCAGCAGCCCCCTGGGGGTACCAACAGCCCCCAGGCGGTACCAACAGCCCCCAGGGGGTACCCAGCAGCCCCCTGGGGGTACCAACAGCCCCCTGGGGGTACCAAACCCCTGGGTACCAACAGCCCAGGGGGTACCAACAGCCCCCAGGGGGTACCAACAGCCCCCAGGGGGCATCACCCCCAGGGGTACCACAGCCCCCTGGGGGTACCAACAGCCCCCAGGGGGTACCCAACAGCCCCCAGGGGTACCCAGCAGCCCCCTGGGGGTACCAACAGCCCCCAGGGGGTACCCAACAGCCCCCAGGGGTACCCAGCAGCCCCCTGGGGGTACCAACAGCCCCCGGGGGTACCAACAGCCCCCTGGGGGTACCCAGCAGCCCCCAGGGGGTACCCAGCAGCCCCCTGGGGTAAGTGGTACCAACAGCCCCCTGGGGGTACCCAGCAGCCCCCAGGGGGTACCCAGCAGCCCCCTGGGGGTACCAACAGCCCCAAAAGCTGGCACTGTCCCCCCTTGTAAGGCCTCCCCCCGCTGCTTATACATTACCATCCCGGTGTTCTGATCGGCGCCGCTCCTCGGTGCTGCGTCTTCATCCTCCCGTCCGCGCTGGCTGCATCCGGGGATCTCCGGCGGTCGCGCGATGACGTCATATCGCTGCGACAGCCGGAGAACCCGGATGGATGCAGCCAGCGAGGACGGGAGGATGAAGACGCAGCACCGAGGAGCGGCGCCGATCAGAACACCGGGATGGTAATGTATAAGCAGTGGGGGGAAGGCCTTACAAGGGGGGACAGTGCCAGCTTTTGGGGGGCCATATGCACTGCTTCCCCCTGCGCTGATTGACAGGGGAAGCAGTGCATATATAATGAGCGGCCCCACGTGACGGGGCCGCTCATACAGCAGCCCCCCCCGCCTCCTCCAGCCTCCACAGCCCCCGGGACACAGCCCCCCCGTATATGACTCGTGTATAAGCCGAGGGGGGGACTTTTCAGCCCAAATTTTGGGCTGAAAAACTCGGCTTATACACGAGTATATACGGTAGATTGCTGTTATCATGCGGATTGGACCTGATGGCACTGTTATGTTTATTTTCAGTATTTACTCCATGATTGATTCCTGTACATTGTGTTGTGGTAATGTTATCTTAGTTAATCAGCATTACAGGTATGGATTTGATTTGGTGACTATATTGTGTCATATTGATTATATGAAATAAATTCATTTATTAATTTCATTTTATCTAGAGTATTCCCATGGGTCTTTTCTCTATATGTTGATTGATTTCAATATTGAACCGTACAGTTATAAGTTGAAGGTAAAACAATTGTCCACCTCACATCGCACGCACGCCATGTTTCGTTTTTGGGTTTTACACGTACTATCCCTTTTAGTGCATATCAATCATTATTTTCTTTCATTCATTATGGTAACATGGCTTCCAGATGTTACCATTAGAGATATATATATATATTATACCACTGACCAATTTGGTTATAGTCAATGAGTATTCTCTAGAGGCTCCAGTATTGTTCAGCTCCCATAGGGTATGAATATAACCTTTTTTTCTTTATTTATCTCTTTCTTATGAGGTTTTTTTGCGGTTTTTTTTCTCTATAGATACATTATACAAAGGTTCTTTTTTGTATTTTTGAAGATATATTACTTCCGAGAGAAAGAGTGATATACAGGTATATATTTTTTACATAATTTTTCACTATGATGGAATTCTGAACTGTGTTGAACTATTGTTCTGTAATATTAACCAAAATTTTTTTCCACTTTTTGCTTTCTGTATCCCTTATTATTTAATATACAGTTTCCTCTGGAGGTTATTTGGCTTTAATTGTGAATAATTTCTGTATAGAGTTATTATGTGAAAATCTGTAATTTTTCATGTTAATCATTGTAATTTTTTGTTTCAATCATCAGTTATTTGTGTCTGAAGAAGGCGAAAGCCGAAAACGTTTATGCGAATGACTGATAAAAATACACAAAAGAAATATTGATTTCATGAATAAAACCATCAACAACATTTATTGGACTATTTCGTCTTTTTGTGCCAGATTTTCTCTTTTTACTACTTAGGAAGTTTTGGCAAAGTCAGGGTTGGCATGCTGGGCACAATTATGTCCTTAAATATCGGGGTGAAGTTTTGCCTCTGTGGCCTCTGACTCTGAGTTTGCTCCACAATTTGTATTAATTTCTGCTTCATCTCCCGGCTGACATCACCTCTCATGGCAAGTAGTGCAACAATGTGATCATCCCTGCCAGACAAAAAATTAAAAGTTAAACCCAATTCATTCCATACTAACAAGAAAGGGACACGAGAAAGTCAATTCTGAAAAATTACCTAAGATCTGGATATCTATCAACCAAAGTTGAGACTACAAAGCTGAGAAGTGAGCAGTTGGTGAGCTTTATAACCCTTGCAAGATCAATGATGGTATCACAGAGTTCATCGCTCTCTTCACTAAATCCCTAAAGAAAAAGATCAAGGTTAAGGATATAGCTCTGATCAGACTTTTCAGCCCAGTGTGTACATGTGCTAATTTATCAGAAGCTGAAGCTTTACTTGCAAACAATGAAAGGACATCACATTACGGGATGGCGCCAATATACCCTTTCTAGAGCAGTGTTGCTTTGTCTGCATTTTTATCAGTAGCAATAACACTAGCTGTCATGTATGTATGTACTGATTCTAACAGACACTTACAGATGTAAGACGCTTAAACAGAAACTTGAACTGCTCAGCTTCCTTGATCATGCGCTCTGCACCCTCCTTGCGCTCTTCTGCATTCTTGAAGCAAATCCGTCTCTGCATTATTGCCTTGATGTATTCAGTCACCACTTTCCTATGCGCTTTGATGGTAATTTTCTGTAAAATCAGAAAATGTTAATATAATTGATGTTTTCTATTATCTAATATATAATTCCCCTAACGCACTTCCATAAGTTTCGGCACTGTTTCCGTCGTCGTGTCCGCGGGCGCGCGACGCGCACGCGACTGACTCGCAAAGCCTAACTCGCAATTGCCTTTGCAGAATAGGTGCCACTGACTCGCATAGCCCCACTCACATGCGTTTTTCAGCAAAGTGGTCACCAAAAAGGAAATGTTTTGTTTTCCAATAGCAAACCCCAAATCCCCCACCTCCAAGCCCCCCTCCCCCTTGGTCAAAAAGAAAATACAAAAAAAAAAATTACAACAGCACACCCCTGGTCGAAGCAAAAACACAAAAAAAAATTTTTCATTTTTTTTTGGACATTTGATGAAAAAGTGACTAAGTCCAAAAGCGTTTCACACACACAAGGGACATTTTTTGGCACTCTTAAAAAACGCATGTGGTTTTTTTACTGCTAAAAAAAAAAGCAAATTGTGTGTGAACAATGCCTGTATTATATATGTGATTATATAGGAATTATCAGTATCTAATATATAATTCCCCTAACGCACTTCCGTAAGTTTCGGCGCTACTTCCGTCGTTGTGGCTGTGGGCGAGCGGCGCCCACGCGACCTGCGAGCCGTTGCAGGGGCGCGACCAATGGCCGCGCAGCGGCCATTGCAAGTCTCCCGCCCCGGCGACGACCAACGAGAGCCGAGCGCCGTGGCCGAAAATAGAACCAAGGGCCTGGCAATGCACAGGTCTAAAGACCGCTATGTATCTCAATGGGAAGTGAGGCGCTATGCTCATTGGTCGGCGCCAGCACACAGCGACCAATGAGAATAGCGCCCCACTTCCCATTGAGATACAAGGAGGACTTTGAGTTTCACATTTAGCGCTGTAAGTGAGGCGCTATGCTCATTGGTCGGCGCCAGCACACAGCGACCAATGAGAATAGCGCCCCACTTCCCATTGAGATACAAGGAGGACTTTGAGTTTCACATTTAGCGCTGTGAGGCGCTATTCTCATTGGTCGGCGCCAGCACACAGCGACCAATGAGAATAGCGCCTCACTTCCCATTGAGATACATGGAGGACTTTGAGTTTCACATTTACCGCTGTAAGTGAGTCGCTATGCTCATTGGTCAGCGCCAGCACACAGCGACCAATGAGCTTCGCGCCTCACTTACAGCGCTAAATTTGAAACTCAAAGTCCTCCATCTATCTCAATGGGAAATGAGGCGCTATTCTCATTGGTCGGCGCCAGCACACAGCGACCAATGAGAATAGCGCCTCACTTCCCATTGAGATACAAGGAGGACTTTGAGTTTCACATTTAGCGCTGTAAGTGAGGCGCTATTCTCATTGGTCGGCGCCAGCACACAGCGACCAATGAGAATAGCGCCTCACTTCCCATTGAGATACATGGAGGACTTTGAGTTTCAAATTTACCGCTGGAAGTGAGGCGCTATTCTCATTGGTCGGCGCCAGCACACAGCGACCAATGAGAATAGCGCCTCACTTCCCATTGAGATGCATGGAGGACTTTGAGTTTCAAGTTTACCGCTGTAAGTGAGGCGCTATTCTCATTGGTCGGCGCCAGCACACAGCGACCAATGAGAATAGCGCCTCACTTCCCATTGAGATACATGGAAGACTTTGAGTTTCACATTTAGCGCTGTAAGTGAGGCGCTATTCTCATTGGTCGGCGCCAGCACACAGCGACCAATGAGAATAGCGCCTCACTTCCAGCGGTAAATTTGAAACTCAAAGTCCTCCATGTATCTCAATGGGAAGTGAGGCGCTATTCTCATTGGTCGGTGTGTTCTGGCGCCGACCAATGAGAATAGCGCCTCACTTACAGCGGTAAATTTGAAACTCAAAGTCCTCCATGTATCTCAATGGGAAGTGAGGCGCTATTCTCATTGGTCGGTGTGTTCTGGCGCCGACCAATGAGAATAGCGCCTCACTTCCAGCGGTAAATTTGAAACTCAAAGTCCTCCATGTATCTCAATG
Organism: Allobates femoralis; assembly: GCA_033576535.1. Classification (NCBI taxonomy): domain Eukaryota; kingdom Metazoa; phylum Chordata; class Amphibia; order Anura; family Aromobatidae; genus Allobates; species Allobates femoralis. Next base: position 40,491 of record JARQOC010000421.1, on the reverse strand, counting down.
GGAAGTGAGGCGCTATTCTCATTGGTCGGCGCCAGCACACAGCGACCAATGAGCTTCGCGCCTCACTTCCTATGGAGATACATGGAGGACTTTGAGTTTCAAATTTACCGCTGTAAGTGAGGCGCTATTCTCATTGGTCGGTGTGTTCTGGCGCCGACCAATGAGAATAGCGCCTCACTTACAGCGGTAAATTTGAAACTCAAAGTCCTCCATGTATCTCAATGGGAAGTGAGGCGCTATTCTCATTGGTCGGTGTGTTCTGGCGCCGACCAATGAGAATAGCGCCTCACTTCCAGCGGTAAATTTGAAACTCAAAGTCCTCCATGTATCTCAAGGGGAAGTGAGGCGCTATTCTCATTGGTCGGCGCCAGCACACAGCGACCAATGAGCTTCGCGCCTCACTTCCTATGGAGATACATGGAGGACTTAGAGTTTCAAATTTACCGCTGTAAGTGAGGCGCTATTCTCATTGGTCGGCGCCAGCACACACCGACCAATGAGAATAGCGCCTCACTTCCCATTGAGATACATGGAGGACTTTGAGTTTCAAATTTACTCAAAGTCAAACTCTAAGTCCTCCATGTATCTCAATGGCCAGTGAGGCGCTTCTCTCATTGTACTCATGACAGTAGCAACATTAACCCCTTACATTCCGTTTTATCTGTAATTTCTATAACACAGTGTGTAGTTGTACTGCCACTGCGAAGTTAACCCCTTATATACCATTTCTGCCTTAACTCCATACTTTGTAGTCTCTATTACTACTGCCAGTAGGAACATTAACCCCTTATATTCCATTATTGTTGTTATTTCTATTACACAGTGTATAGTTGTAATGACACTGCGAAATTAACCCATTAATACCAGTTCAGCATTAACTGCATATTTGGTAGTGTTTATAACTACTGCCACTGGTACATTAACCCCTTGAACACCATTTTGGATATAATTTACAGCGCTGAGTCTGTTGTGGGAGTGCCTGTGGGACATTAACTCCTTCAATAAAATTTTTGATATCATTATAAGTTCCTACTCTGTTATAGTCCTGTTAGTCGGACATTAACTCTTTCTACACCTCCACTATATTGCTACCCTCACAGTTCTGCCTACATCGCCTACTTAGTCATATATCTGGTGTTTAAGTCTATTATTTACAACTCTTAAAAAAATTATATACAGATTCTAGACTCCCGATTCTTTAGAATCGGGCTCACAGCTAGTGTAAAATAATGCAGTTTGGAGACTTTTTAAGACTACATAACACACAAACACTATTGCTATATTTTAGTTACATATACCTGCTTATAATGGGTTTTAATTCTTGCAAAGTCATTAAAATAATCTTCTATAGTGACACATATAGTGTCCACAGAATTGGAGCCAGCAAGCCATTTCCTGGTCATCAGGTCCTTTAGATGTGGCTGGAGAATAAAATCATTACATATTAATGGTGATCACATACAGTGTTGGCCATAAGTATTGACACCCCTGCAATTCTGTCAGATAATACTCTTCCTGAAAATGATTGCAATCACAAATTCTTTGGTATTATTATCTTCATTTAATTTGTCTTAAATGAAAAAAAAAAAACACAAAAAAAGAGAATTTTGTTTACGTACCGTAAATTCTTTTTTCTTGAATCATCAATGGGAGACCCAGACAATGGGGTTTAGGGCACTGCCCTCCGGAGGCCACACTAGGTACTACAAGTTTGTAGACACCGCCCCCTCCGCTTATAAACCCCTACCGCAGGGAATATCCTCAGTTTGGTCCATAAGCTGCGAGGAGACAACATAAACCACACCCGAAACATCGGGAAAGAAACCGTGCACAGACGGTCCAACAACCCGGATAAACTGTCCCAACTGGGAACAGGCAAATGCAAAACATCCAACGGAACAACTGGGTGGGTGCTGGGTCTCCCATTGATGATTCAAGAAAAAAAAATTTACGGTACGTAAACAAAATTCTCTTTTTTCTGATCATCATAATGGGAGACCCAGACAATGGGGATGTCCTAAAGCAAACCCCAGGGCGGGAAGAGTTCCTCAAAAGACGGTTACAAAACACGGTCCCCTCAAAGGTGGGCAACCGCCGCCTGGAGATCCCGCCTGCCCAAACTTGCCTCCGCAGAGGCATGGGCATGCACCATATAGTGCTTAGAGAAAGTGTGCAGGCTGGACCAAGTGGCCGCCTGACACACCTGCAGCGCTGAAGCGCGATGTCGCAAAGCCCAGGAAGCACCGACGGCTCTGGTCGAGTGCGCCTTCAAGCCCACCGGGAGAGGCAGACCCGCAGAGCGGTAAGCCTCTTGAATGGGTGCCTTGATCCATCTGGCCAAGGTCGATTTTGATGCCGCGGACCCCTTACAGCGACCCGCCGTAAGGATAAACAAAGAGTCCGAACTCCGGAAGGAGGCAGTCCTGGACACATAGATGCGTACAGCCCTCACTAAATCCAGAGTGTGAAGGTCGCGCTCGACCTGATGAACAGGAGCGGGACAAAACGATGGGAGCACAATCTCTTGGTTCAAGTGAAAAGTGGACACCACCTTTGGCAAAAATTCTGCCCCCGGACGCAACACCACCTTGTCCTGGTGGACTACCAGAAAAGGGGATTTGCACGACAGTGCAGCCAATTCTGAAACCCGTCTCAGAGACGTAATTGCCACCAGAAAGACCACTTTCTGTGACGAGAGGGAGACTTCCCTCAGTGGCTCGAACGGCGGTTTCTGCAGAGCCGTCAGGACCACGTTAAGGTCCCAAGGGTCCAGCGGTCGCCTGTATGGCGGAACCACCCGAGACACCCCCTGCAGAAATTGACGGACCTTAGGAAGGAGCGCCAAACGCCTGTCAAACAGCACTGAAAGAGCTGATACTTGACCCTTCAGGGAGCTGAGGGATAAGCCCAATTCCAAACCCGATTGTAGGAAAGCCAACAAGGTCGGAATGGACAAGGGCCACAGGTGACCTTCCACCAGAGGCACACCAGGAGAAAAAGATTTTCCACGTTCTGTGGTAAATCCTCCGTGATACAGGCTTCCTAGCCCGATTCATAGTGGCAACCACAGTAGGGGAGAACCCCCTGGACGTTAGAAGCCAGGCCTCAAGAGCCATGCAGTCAATCTGAGGGCCCTGGAATTGAGGTGGAAGAAGGGGCCTTGCGCGAGAAGATCTGCGCGTTCTGGAAGAGCCCACCGGTTCCCGCCTGACAGTTGCCACAGATCCGGATACCAGGACCTCCTGGGCCAATCCGGTGCCACTAGAATGGCTACGCTGCACTCCGTCCTGATCTTCCACAGAACCTTGGGAATCAATGCTAGCGGTGGGAACACATATGGTAGATGGAAGTCGGACCAACTCAGGATCAGGGTGTCTGCCCCCAGAGACTGAGCATCCCATGATCTCGCCATGTACTGTGGCACCTGATGATTCAGCCGCGAGGCCATCAGATCCACGTCCGGAATGCCCCATCTGCCGCAGATGTCCCGGAAGACGTCCGGATGAAGAGACCACTCTCCGGCGTCCATCCCCTGCTGGCTCAAGTAGTCGGCCTCCCAGTTCTCGACCCCTGGGATGTGAACCGCGGAGATCAGGCAGTCGTTGTCCTCCACCCAGGATAGAATGCGGTGGACTTCGGCGAGGGCCTGAGCACTTCTGGTCCCTCCCTGATGATTTATATAGGCGACGGCCGTCGCATTGTCGGACTGAACCCGGATGGGCTGTCCTGACAGTAACTTCTGAAACGCCAGGAGCGCCAGATAGACCGCCTTGATCTCCAGCACGTTGATCTGCAACGCCGACTCCGACTGAGTCCAGAGGCCTTGAGCCCTGTGGTGTAAGAACACCGCTCCCCAGCCCTTCAGACTGGCGTCGGTGGTCACCACTAACCATGACGGTTTGAGGAAAGACCGGCCCCGTGACAAGTGACGTGGCTGGAGCCACCACTGCAGGGAATCCCTGGTCGGTCGTGAAAGGGCCATCTGCCGATTCAGCGAGATCGTCCTCTTGTCCCATCTGCGGAGAATTTCCAGCTGGAGAGGACGGAGGCGAAACTGCGCGAAAGGCACCGCCTCTATCGCCGCCACCATGCGGCCCACCAGCTTCATCAACACCCGTATGGATGAATGTGGTGACAGGAGGACATCTTGGACTCCCGATTGGATGGCCAGCTGTTTGGCTCGTGGCAGGGACACCAGAGCAGAGTCCGTGTGGAAGTCCATGCCCAGATATGTCAGTGACTGGGTCGGAACCAGGGTCGATTTCTGGACATTGAGAAGCCACCCAAACTGTTCCAGAGACTTCATGGTCACCTCCAGGCTCTTCCGGCAAAGATGTTCTGATGGCGCCCTGACCAGCAGGTCGTCTAGATAGGGTATGACGGCATGTCCCTGCACATGTAGGAGAGCCATCATAGAGGCCATCACTTTCGTGAACACCCGCGGAGCCGAGGCCAACCCGAAGGGCAGCGCCACGAACTGGTAGTGTTCGTCCCCCACTGCAAATCTCAACCAGCGCTGATGAGCCGGTGCAATGGGCACGTGAAGGTAAGCGTCTCGAATATCTATGGACGCTAGGAAGTCTCCCTGCGACACAGCCGCGATCACGGAGCGCAGGGATTCCATGCGGAACTTCCGAACCAACACGTGACGGTTGAACAACTTGAGGTCCAGAACCGGGCGAAAAGAGCCGTCCTTCTTCGGGACGATAAAGAGGTTGGAGTAAAAACCCCGGAACCTCTCTCCCGTAGGCACTGGGACCACTACTCCGTCTCTGCGGAGTCCCTCCAACACCAGATAAAAAGCCTGAGCCTTGTCTGGAGATGGAACAGACCGATGGAATCGGTGTGCCGGCCGCGACGTCAGCTCTATCCTGTAGCCGCTCGAGACTACGTCTCGGACCCACCGGTCTTGGACGTGGAGTAACCATCTGTCCCGAAATCGGGACAGGCGGCCCCCCACCTGTGGGACGGCAGGACTGGAGAGCGAGTCATGCGGAAGTGGTTTTGGGGGTGGCAGCCGTTGCCCCCGTTGACTTCTTCTGGCGACCCTTGGGGCGCCACTGAGTAGAGGGCTTGCCTCCTCTGTCCGCGCGAGCGGAAGAAGCTGATGACTGCGAGCTGGAACGAAAGGACCACTGCTTGGGGTTCCTTTTGACGGTATACCGTGGCTTAGGCTTATTCTGTGGGATCTTAGACTCCGCAGAATCCTTTATCAGCTTGTCCAGCTCGGTACCAAAGAGCCTGTCACCAGAAAACGGAAGATTCTGCAGAATCTTCTTTGACGTGGCATCTGAGTCCCATAGACGCAGCCACAACAACCTGCGGATCGCTATAGCATTGGCCGAAGCCACAGCGGAGCGAGTGGCAGTTTCTAGGGTCGCAGTCCTGGCGTAATCTGCATAGGCCCTTGCCCTATCAGTAAGCGCTAGGACCTCAGAATTGGACCCCGCCAGGTCAGTGATACCATCCAAGCAGGTGGTGATCGCCTGCAGAGTCCAGACCGTGGCAAAATTAGGGGCAAATGAAGACCCCACAGCCTCATAGGAAGACTTGGCGAGTTGTTCGACCTGTCTATCCGTCGCGTCCTTCAATGAGGAGCTATCAGAGGCAGAGAAAAGGGAGCGTGCAGCAATCCTGGTCATGGAAGCGTCCACCTTCGGGGACTGCGACCACTCCTGAAGCACCTCCTGGGGGAAGGGGAAGCGAGTGTCCCTAGATTTGCGGACATAACGCCGCCCAGGGTGAACCCTGGGTGCTCTAACCACCCTTCCAAAGTTAGTGTGGTCCATAAAGGAGCCACATGGGCGAGCCTCCGGCTGCAGCCATTGATAAACCTCCTTCGGATGGAGTTCCACCTCCTCAGGTGGTGCCACGAGACGAAGAGTCTCGTTTATGGAGGATACCAAATCCTCCACCCCATCAGGTGGTTCTGACATAGACTCAAGTATTGAACCCCCATCATCCTCGTCACCGTCAGAGTGACGCTCCTCCTCAGAGAGGTTCTGGATCTCGGGTGATTCATCCCGACGAGCCCGCTTAAGGGGTCTCGCGGTAGCAAAGGGTGACACCCGGGGTAACTTGATGGAGCAGCTGGACTTCCCAGTCTCCTAGTCAGTGCCTCCAGGGATTGCGACATGGAGGACAGCTTGGACAACACAGATTCATTAATCTTGTTCTGTGTTTCCCATTGCCCTGGGATCACCTGAACCTCAGGGTACAGCACCGGAGCTGCAGACTCTGCAGAATCAGTCCGGGCCTCTGGGCGTCCGCAGTTATTGCAGGACCCCCCAACCAGCGTCCCGTTGCATGTAGCACAGGTAGTGGTAGAGTTGTCTGCCTTAGCAGTACTCTTCTTTGCTGGGGACATGCCGACAGCAGAGGAGAAAAATAAGCCAAGTAGGAAACCGGAACACCGGCGGCTTACCGACCGCTTCAATGCGGTGGAGGGGAGCGATGTGTGTGTGGCCTCCGCGAGGGTAATGACCGGACTCTCTTGGGAGCGCAGTAGTGCACTCATTCAGACCCAGTAGGGAAGTGAGGAGAAAATGGCCGCCGCCAGACAAGTCGTGGGCGGCGCCACAAACACGCGGGAAGCACACACACACACCCGCATCTCATGGGCTGCTCCCCATCTCTCCAAGCAACCAGCTCAGTAATCTGGTGCTGGAGCCCGCAGCGCGGGAGATATAGTATCAACACTATACCCAGGGCTTCAGACACACTCTGTAGCCCGCAGCCGCAGCCCCTGTGACACACAGGGCGGTCAGCTATGGTGACCCCAGCACAGGGCACACCGCCAGAACCGCGGACCCGAGGGTTGCGCGCGGTCTGAGTGTCAAAACACAATAGTGTCAGACACTACCCCCAGGCACACCGGAGACACACAGGGTAGCTCAGTGCCGGTCCGGTCTGTAAGCACCATATAATGGGAGGCCTCGGACGGGGGTTCAGCACCAGTCCGGTCTGTAAGCACCGTTTAGGGAGGCCTCGGACTGGGCTGGCTCCAGTCCGGTCTGTAAGCACCGTTTAGGGAGGCCTCGGACGGAGCGGAGCTGTGCAAGGCTCCTATCTCCCACTTCCAGAGCCCCCCCAAGGAGGGATGTGAAGGAGCGCGGCAGCGTACCGGGAGAACACAACGTGTCCAGGCTCAGAGCCCTCCGGTACCTCAACCTGTGTGTTCCCCAAGGGTGAACAGGGAGACTGCCGGAGGTCCCCGACCGGGACCTACCTTGTCTTCAGACGCCATCACGTAAGCTGTGAGAATGCTGTGACGTGCAAGCAAAGCGTGTGATACCTCCGAGCACACTAAGTTTAAAACTGAGGATATTCCCTGCGGTAGGGGTTTATAAGCGGAGGGGGCGGTGTCTACAAACTTGTAGTACCTAGTGTGGCCTCCGGAGGGCAGTGCCCTAAACCCCATTGTCTGGGTCTCCCATTATGATGATCAGAAAAGAATTGTCCTAAAGCCAAATTGGATATAATTCCACACCAAACAAAAAAAAGGGGGTGGACAAAAGTATTGGCACCATTAGAAAAATCATGTGATGCTTCTCTAATTTGTGTAATTAACAGCACCTGTAACTTACCTATGGCAACTAACAGGTGTTGGCAATAACTAAATCACACTTGCAGCCAGTTGACATGGATTAAAGTTGACTCAACCTCTGTCCTGAGTCCTTGTGTGTACCACATTGAGCATGGAGAAAAGAAAGAAGACCAAAGAACTGTCTGAGGACTAGAGAAACCAAATTGTGAGGAAGCATGAGCAATCTCAAGGCTACAAGTCCATCTCCAAAGACCTGAATGTTCTCGTGTCTACAGTGCGCAGTGTCATCAAGAAGTTTAAAGCCCATGGCACTGTGGCTAACCTCCCTAGATGTGGACGGAAAAGAAAAATTGACAAGAGATTTCAACGCAAGATTGTGCGGATGGTGGATAAAGAACCTCGACTAACATCCAAACAAGTTCAAGCTGCCCTGCAGTCCAAGGGTACAACAGTGTCAACCCGTACTATCCGTCGGCGTCTGAATGAAAAGGGACTGTATGGTAGGAGACCCAGGAAGACCCCATTTCTTACCCCGAGACATAAAAAAGCCAGGCTGGAGTTTGCCAAAACTTACCTGAGAACGCCTACAACATTTTGGAAGAATGCTCTCTCTTTTTGGGCAAAGGCATCAAAGTTTATGGGAGAAAAAAAGAGGCATTCAAAAAAAAAAGAACACGGTCCCTACAGTCAAACATGGCGGAGGTTCCCTGATGTTTTGGGGTTGCTTTCCTGCCTCTGGCACTGGACTGCTTGACCGTGTGCATGGCATTATGAAGTCTGAAGACTACCAACAAATTTTGCAGCATAATGTAGGGTCCAATGTGAGAAAGCTGGGTCTCCCTCAGAGATTATGGGTCTTCCAGCAGGACAATGACCCAAAACACACTTCAAAAAGCACTAGAAAATGGTTTGAGATAAAGCATTGGAGACTTCTAAGGTGGCCAGCAATGAGTCCCGACCTGAATCCCATAGAACACCTGTGGAGAGATCTAAAAATGGTAGGTTGGAGAAGGCACCCTTCAAATATCAAGGACCTGGAGCAGTTTGCCAAAGAAGAATGGTCTAAAATTCCAGCAGAGCATTGTAAGAAACTCACTGATGGTTACCGGAAGCGGTTGATCGCAGTTATTTTGGCTAAAGGTTGTGCAACCAAGTATTGGGCTGAGGGTGCCAATACTTTTGTCTGGCCCATTTTTGGAGTTTTGTGTGAAAGGATCAATGTTTTGCTTTTTGCTTCATTCTCTTTTGTGTTTTTTTTCATTGAAGACAAATAAAATGAAGATAATAATACCAAAGAATTTGTGATTGCAATCATTTTCAGGAAGAAACTGAGTATTATCTGACAGAATTGCAGGGGTGTCAATACTTTTGGCCAACACTGTAAATCACAGTGAATAATGGGCATCACAATAAATCTAACAGTAGGCAGTCAAATATGGGGTTTGGTTTTATGGAGTTTAATCTGTTTTATTTTACATGTTTTCATACATCACTCAATCTCTATCAATGCATCTCTCATACTCACTGTGGTAGACTATTGATTTTACACTTAGTACATGCCAATTAGAAACACTGCAATGCTCCTTCCAAAATCTGACACTAAACATATTAAATACTAAAATGACCCCAAAGAGTGCACTCTGTCAGAAAATATAGTTTTATGTGTTGTGCAAACAGAGAAGGTCACAACATCTTTTTGGGTCGGGCCCCTTTCACATCAGCGTTTTTTTAAAAATGCAGCAGTTTTACCACATCTGCCACCTAACGGCCGCACTTACGACAAGCCCCATGCATTGTCTATGGGGCTTGCGGCAAGTGCAGTATTGCCGCAGTTGCGGCCGCAAAAAAATCCGCTGCTGACTGTTTATTTTCGCAGCCGCAACTGCCGGAACCACGGCAATACTGCACTTGCCGCAAGCCCCATAGACAATGCATGGGGCTTGTCGTAAGTGCGGCCGTTAGGCGGCAGATGCGGTAAAACTGCTGCATTTTGAAAAAAACGCTGATGTGAAAGGGGCCTTATTCCAAGAAATAAAAAAAAGTTACAGTCCTATTAAATTACCCAATGTGCACAATTGGTGACGAATCTACAGTGGCTGGAGTATTTAAAGTCAAAGTCAAGAATGGATCATAAGTTTGGACCTGGAATGAAAAGACTACGGCCCTCATTAATTAAGATGTTTTCACTGGTTTTCTGGCATAAAACACTCGTCACAATATTTTTACACAAGTCTGAAGTTGTACAAAAATGTTGGGATTTTTTGCCTTTTTAACACTAGTCCCAGCTAGTTGCCAACAATAATCATCATCTTTATTTATATAGCGCTTTACAGATCAGAGATTCATATACAAACAGTCAAAAGAAAAGCATTTGTGGAAAATCCAATAATTAAAGCAAAAAATAATGACAGCCCTACTCATAAGAGCTTACAGTCTACAATGAGGTGGGGGTGATACAAAGTATGGGTGCTTATTTGCAATGATGGTCCAGCCATCTTGAGGAAATGAGGAGTAGATAAGAGCAGAGTAAGTGGCCACCAACCAATCTGTGTAGAGCTTTTGGATCTGGTGTAGTTTGACAGTTATGTTCAGGGAAGTAGTGGATAACCTATGTCTAAATGTCTTCAATTAGTGATCATGATAGGCCACCCTAAGATGTGTTTTTACGGACCCCCTAATACTATGTAAGATGTGGATAGTCCCAATATCTTGGGGTAGAGAATTGGTGCAGCTCGGGAGAAGTCTTGGAGCCAGGAATTGGAGGTTCGGATTAGTGCAGATGATAGTCTAAAGTCACTTCCAGAGCGAAGAGAATGGGTGCGGTGATAGACAGAGGTGAGAGTAGAGAGATAGGGAGGTGCTGCACTGTGAAGAGCTTTGTGGGTGAGAACAAGCAATTTGAATTTGATCCTATAGTGTATGGGCAGCCAGTGCAATGACTGGCACAGAGCTGAAGCAACCGAGTAACTGTTAGCTAGATAGGCGACCCTGGCTGCTGCATTAAGGATGGACTGGAGAGGGGAGAGTCTAGTGAGGGGGAGGCCAAGTAATAGAAAATTGCAACAATCTAGGCGGGAGTGGATCAGGGCCAATGTGAGGGTTTTAGTTGTTTCCATGGCGAGTAATGGGTGAATTCTAGAGATGTTCTTCAGGTGCAAGCTGCAAGAGCGGGCAAGAGATTGTATATAGGAAGTGAATGAAAGATCAGCATCAAATGTAACACCCAGACAGCAAGCCTGCTGCCGAGGCATTATAGTGGTGCCGGAAACAGAGAGATGTCAGATTTAGGGAAGTTAGTGGAGGGTAGGATCAGAAGAAGTTAAGTTTTGGTAAGGTTGAGTTTCAGAAAGAGAGTGGACATGATATTGTAAACTGAGGTTAGACAGTCATTGGCATTCTGTAATGCAGCGGTGGTAAGATCAGGGGAAGAAGTATATAGTTGTGTGTCATCAGCATAAAGGTGGTACTGGAAGCCAAATCTGCTAATGGTCTATCCAATAGGGGCCGTATAGAAAGAAAAGATAAGAGGGCCAAGGACCGAACCCTGAGGAACGCCAATAGTGAGAGGAAGGAGAGAAGTGGAGCCATCAAATGATATACTGAAAGAGAGGTTGAAAAGATAGGAAGAGAACCAGGAGAGTGCGGTGTCCTTTATGCTGATGGAGTACAGCACAGCGAGTAGGAGATGGTGGTCAACAGTGTTTAGGGCTGCAGGAAGGTCAAGAATAAGCAGAGAGTGTTCACAATTACGTTTTGCCATCAGAAGGTCATTGGTTACTTTGATGAGAGCAGTTTCTGTAGAATGTTGGAGACGGAAACCAAACTGTAATGAATCTAGGACAGAGTGAGTGGAGAGGTAACGTGTGAGGCGGGAGTAGACCAGGCTCTCCAAGAGTTTAAGATGAAGGGGAGATTGGAGACTGGTCTGTGGTTATTTGTGCAGGACGGGTCAAGAGATGTTTTCTTTAATAATGGAGTAATGATAGAGTGTTTGAAGGAGGAGGGGAAGATTGAAGATTTTGGTTAGGTGAATGGTGAAGACTGGAGAGAGAGACTGGAGTAGGTGTGAGGGAACGGGGTCAGTGGTGCATGTAGTAGGACGAGAGGAAGAGAAGAGCCTGGTGAATTCTTTTTCTGTGACTGGGTCAAATGTGGAGAGTGAGCCAGAGGGGATGTGGGGAGGGACAGGCATAACAGCACTTGGATATTGGAAGTTGATTTCATGATGGATGTTTTCTATTTTCTTTGTGAAGTGAGAAGCCAGATCATCAGCACAGAGGTCAGTGATAGGGGCCTGCACTTTAGGACTGAGGAGATCGTGAAAGGTGTCAAAGAGTTTCTTTGGATTGTTGGGTAGTGAGGGAATGAGGGTGGTGAAGTAGGTCTGTTTGGCGAGGTGAAGGGCAGAGTTGTAGGTTCTTAATATAAATTTATAGTGGGAAAGTTTTCTGGTGTGCGTGTTTTCCTGCATTGGCGTTCAGCACTCCTAGAGCATCGCTGGAGGAATCAAGTTTGTGATGCGAGCCAGGGCTCTTTTACTCTGTGATCAGAGGTTTTGATGGTGAGGGGCACTACCTGGGGTCCAGGGTGCTTCTGAGAGAATCATTGTAGTGATTCACTGCTAGATCAGGACAGGAGGAGGAGGAGATTGAGGACAGTGATGAGTGTAGCGAGTCTGCGAGTGTATGAGCGTTAATGACCTGAAGATTTCTGAATGTGTGATAGGTAGGAGTGTGCTGGTGTGGGTGAGGATTTGTGAGCGTGAAGGAGAGAATGTTGTGGTCAGAGAAAGGAAGAGGTGAGTTATCTAAGGAGGAGGTTGACCAGAGCCAGACAAAGACCAGGTCAAGAGTGTTACCATCCTTGTGTGTCTCATAGGTTGAGAGCTGTGACAGGCCAAAAGAAGTGGTTAGAGATAAGAGCTGGGATGCAGATGGGGAGGTTGGGCTGTTTATGGGGATGTTAAAGTCTCCCATAATAAGGGTTGGTAATTCTGAAGACATGAAGTGCGGCAGCCACGCGGAAGAATGGTCGAGGAACTGGGAGGGTGACCCTGTGGGGCAGCTGCTACTCGGATGAAAGAGCCTAATAATATTGACTTCAATAATGGGCAGAGCATGAGTGGGATGAGGCATGGCATTGCCTGCCCATCTAATTCACAAAAACCTATACCACTTTAGTGGGGTAACTCTTGCCAAATATATACTTTAGTTCCTGACTGGAATGCATTTCTGGCAGAGGCGAATGGTATGGTACTTTTATAATGAGCTTAACCCCTTGAGTGGCATGAGCCTCCTAATGCAATTGATGCATGTTACTCATGCATGAACTTCATCAAGGCTGGCATGTACACCGCTAGTCTTAAAGGGAATCTGTCATCAGGTTTTTGCTACCACATCTAACAGCAACATAATGTAGGCAAAAAGACCTCGAATCCAACGATGTATCACATAGATTACTGGCTGAAGCGGGTCTGGCACTATCAAAGAATTTAGTGTCAGGAACACAGCGGAGCGGAGATAGCTGGACCCTACCGCACCAGGCTCTCAATAGAGATAGTGCATTCACTGTGAGGTGTCAATCACAGTTATGAAAAGTCATTAGTTAAAATAAACAATAGCACAGACCCTGCTGAGGCAGGTTTTTTTTTAGTTTATTAAGTCTTACATCATGTTGTCCTCAACGTGCATAGCAAAAACCAGCACACGTATTCTCTTTAATGAGTCTGGCCTTGAAACTACTTCTTTTAAATCCATGGTTTAAACATGTAACACAGCCTAAAGTGTCTGCTCATTTCGGACTAAGCACTTATCCCTTATACAAATGATCTGACTGTATAAGACAATTGTTACCGGCTTTATTAGTAAAGTGACTACCTATTCTTGAGCTGACATCAATGGTTTATGACTAGATATTTTGCGTTACACGATCGCTCGAGACCTGGAAAAATTAATCTGTCAAGGGATAAGAAGCATAGGTAAATTTGTGCCCACCTTCAAGTCTATGAAGACTTCATCTAGAAGACTACTGCAGCCATTATTGGCAATGTTGTCCAATATGGAGTCCATATCGGTAGAACCAGTTGTCAAGAAGTCATCTTCACTCCTTAAATAATTCCTTTTCAGGATCTCAATTGACTCCCTACAAAAACAGAATATAATTAGGTCTATATTAAAATATGTAAAAATAAAGATTTCACAATGAAGCTTTGTACATCATCCTTTTTATAACACAGAAGTTCGGGTGCCTATAGGATTATATGGGTTTCCAACTCAAGTTTGGTCCCAAACCAGACTATTTTTCTTTAAATCTGTTTGGATTCGGCAAACCTGAACATAGTAACATAATATTTATAGTTGAAGGAAGACTTTAAGTTCATCTAGTTCAACCCATAGCCTAACATGTTGATCCAGAGGAAGGCAAAAAAAAAACCCCATGTGGCAACACTAAGCTCCACATTGGGGAAAAAATTCCTTCCCGACTCCACATACGGCAATCAGACTATTCCCTGGATCATCGCCCTCTCAAGGAATCTAGTATATATAACTGGTCATGTTATATTCTTCAAGAAAGGCATCCAGGCCCTTCTTAAATGTTAGTAGTGACTCCATGATTACATCATGTGGCAGAGAGTTCCATAGTCTCACTGCTCTTACAGTAAAGAATCCAGGTCTGTGATTATGATTAAACCTTCTTTCCTCCAGATGTAGAGGATGCCCCTTGTCCTTCTCTGTAGAGGATGCCCCCTTGTCCCTCTCTGTAGAGGATGCCCCCTTGTCCCTGTCTCAGACCTAAGCGTAAAGAGATCATTAGAAAGGTCTCTGTACTGTCCCCTCTTATATTTATACATTATTATAAGATCACCCCATAGCCTTCGTTTTTGTAAACTAAATAACCCCAAGTGTAATAACCTGTCTTGGTATTGCAGACCCCTCAGTCCTCTAATGACTTTTGTCGCTCTTCTCTGGACCCGCTCTAGTTCAGCTATGTCTTTCTTATACACCGGAGACCAGAACTGTACACAGTATTCTAAGGCTACCGTCACATTTGCGTATGTGAATGCAGCTTATGCTGCGTTCCCATACGCAGTCAAACGCATGCGCACTGCGTTCCTATGTTTAACATAGGAACGCATAGTGCTTGCGTTTGCTGCGTTCGGGTGCGGATGCGAACGATATCTGCTCCTTCCGGTGTCCAGTGTCCGCACCCGGGACGCAGATGTTGCATTTTTTGTGCGCTCGGGGACCTTGGAAAATCAGCAAGCGTCCCCAAGTGCACAAAACATGCATTGTCTTCAATGGGTCCGCAGTGTTCTGCGCTTGACAGCGCAGGAGAACGCTGCGGACCCATTGAAATCTCACCCGGTGGCCGCCAGTGATGTCACAGGAGCTCACCGACGGCCACCGGGAGATCAGCTCAGCCTCTGCTGATCTCTTCTTCCCCGCCGCCGGTAATCTGCTAGCGATGTCGGCGGGGAGAAACAGCTGATTTGACAGCTGTTTGAATCTTCCCGCGCCGACATCTCCTCTCGGTGTCGGCGCGGGAGATTCAAACAGCTGTCCAATCAGCTGTTTCTCCCCGCCGACACGTCCCGGAGCTTACCGGCGCCCGGAGATCTCCGGCGCTGATCTCCGCCCCCGGACACCGCTGATTGGCTGCCGGGCTCCACAGTGATGTGTCCGCAGGCGGACACATCAAAATGGCAATGCTTTGCACTGCGTTTGTGTCTGCATGCCATCAGCATGCAGACACAAACGCTAATGTGAAGGTAGCCTAAGTGTGGTAGCATTAGTGACCTGAATAGAGGTAAAATTATGTTCTCCTCATGAACATCAATGCCTCTTTTAATACATCCCATTATTTTATTTGCCTTTGCAGCAGCTGCCTGACACTGGCCACTAAATGTGAGTTTGTCATCTACCCATACATCCAGGTCTTTTTCAGTGATAGTGTTGCCCAGTGTTTTACAATTAAGCACATAATTATACCTTTTGTTTCCTCTGCCCTAGTGCATGACCTTACATTTATCCCCATTAAAGCTCATTTGCCATTTATCAGCCCAAGCTTCAGGTTTACATAAATCCTCCTGTAATATAAAATTGTCCTCCTCTGTATTGATTACCCTGCAGAGTTTTGTGTCATCTGCAAATATTGAGATTCTACTCTGTATGCCCCCTACAAGGTCATTAATAAATATATTAAAAAGAAGCGGGCCCAATACTGACCCCTGTAGTACCCCACTGTTAACTGTGACCCATTCTGAGTGTGTTCCATTAATAACCACCCTTTGTTTCCTATCTCTGAGCCAGTTCTTAACTCACAAATATTTTCCCCTATCCCCATTGCTCTCATTTTATGTATCAACCTTTTATGTAGCACTGTATCAAAAGCTTTTGAAAAGTCCATATACACCACATTCACTGGATTTCTTTGGTCCAGTCCAGAACTTACCTCTTCATAGAAGTATATTAGATTAGTTTGACAGGAACGGTCCCTCGTAAACCATGTTGATATTGGGTCATGAGGTTATTTTTCCTCAGATACTCCAGTATAGCATCTCTAAAGGTGCCTTCACACACAGCAATTTCACTGGCAATTTGCTGGTTGCAGTGAAATCATGGACACATTGTTCTATTTTGTTGCTGTGTACAAATGGAACAATGTGTCCATGATGTCACTGCAACCAGCAAATTGCCAGTAAAATTGCCTAGCAAAATTGCTGTGTGTGAAGGTACCTTTAGAAAACCCTCTAGGATTTTACCCACAGTAGAGGTTAAGCTTACTGGCCTATAATTTCCAAGTTCAGTTTTTGTCCCCTTTTTTGAATATTGGCACCACATTTGCTATACGCGAGTTCTGTGGTACAGACCCTGTTATTATGGAATCTTTAAAGATTAAAAATAATGGTTTATCTATGACAGTACTTAATTCCTGCAGTACTCTGGGGTGTATCCCATCCTGGCCTGGGGATTTGTCAACTTTAGTGATTTTTAGACGGTGCCTTACTTCCTGCTGGGTTAAGCAGGTTACATTTAATGGTGAATTTTTGTTATCACTGATCATGTTGTCTGTTATGGGATATTCTTGTGTAAATACTGTTGCAAAAAAGTCATTTAGCATATTGGCTTTTTCCTCATCCTCATCCACCATTTCACCCAGACTATTTTTAAGGGGACCAACACAATAATTTTTCAGTTTCTTACTATTTATGTACTTAAAGAATATTTTGGGATTTTTCTTTACTTTCTCTGGCAATGAGTCTCTCTGTCTCAATCTTTGCTGCCTTGATTTGCTTTTTACAAATGTTATTTAATGTTCTGTATTTTTTTAACGCTTCATCACTACCTACTTGCTTTAATTCCCTAAATGCTTTCTTTTTGTCACTTATTGCGCCCCTTACAGCCTTATTTAGCCATAGTGGTTTCCTCCTATTTCTAGCATGCTTATTCCCATAGGGTATATATTGTGCACAGGCCCTATTCAGGATGCTAATAAACGTCTCCCCATTTTCTTTGTGTACTTTTATGTCTCAGGACATCGTCCCAGTTTATTGCACTAAGATCATCTCTCATCCGCTGGAAATTTGCCTTCCTGAAGCTTAGTGTCCTTGTAGCCCCTCTACTACACATCTTATTAAAGGATACTGGAAAACGTATTATTTTGTGATCACTATTACCCAAGTGACCTTCAACCCGTATAATTGATATACGGTCCGACCTGTTGGTTAATATTGGGTATAGCAGTGCCCCGCTTCTTGTCAGGTCCTGAACCAGTTGTGAAAGGTAATTGTATCTCATAGTTGTCAAATACCTACCGTATTACCTTTGCTGGAACTGTGGTTTCTTTTCCCCAATGTATTTCAGGGTAGTTGAAGTCCCCCATAATAATGACTTCTCCCTGAGTCGCTGCTTCATCTATTTGCTTTATGAGGATATTCTCCTCCACCTCCAATATTGTTGGAGACTTATAACAAATCCCTTTCAGTAATATAATTTTTTCCCCTCCCCTTATCTCCACCCACAGGGACTCTACATTTTCATTAGATTCACATATATTATCACGAAAGATGGGTTTTAAGGATGATTTTACGTATAAACATACACCTCCTCCTCGCTTATTTGTACGGTCATTTCTGAACAGACTATAGCCCTGTAAATTAACCCCTTCATGACCTGGGAATTTCTCGTTTTTTATTTTCCTTTATTGCTCCCCTGCTTCCAAGAGCCATAACTTTTTTATTTTTCCGTCAATATAAACCTATGACGGCTTGTTTTTTGTGGGACGAGTTGTATTTTCATATGCAATAAATTATTTTATCATATAGTTTACAGGGAAACTGCAAAAAAATTATAAATGCAGTGAAATTGCAAAAAAAGTGCAATGACATTTGTTTTTTGGGTATTTTAGTCGCCATGTTCACTATATGGTAAAACCAGCGTGACAGGGTGATGCCTCGGATCGGTACGTGTTTGTAGACACCCAACATGTATACCTTTATTGGTATCTAGGTGCAGAAAAAAAATTCTGACGTTTGAAAAAAACAAAAACCAAAAACTGACTTTTTGCGCCATGTTCTGCGACCCGTAGCGTCCTCATTTTTCGGGATCTGGGGCTGTGCGACTGCTTATTTTTTGCGTCTTGAGCTAACGTTTCCAATGGTATTGGGTGGATGCGCTGTTTTGATCGCCCGTTATTGCATTTTATAGAAATGTTGTGGCGACCAAAAAAAACGGAATTTTGGCGTTTGGACCATTTTTTCCGTTACGGAGTTTACTGCTCTCATTAACGGATTTAATATGATGATAGATCGGGCGATTCTGAACGTGGCGATACCAAACGTGTATTTTTTTTTTTTTTAATACCTTAAGGGTAAGTGCACATCTGACGTTTGTGCATCTCTGCAGAACGTCAAACCTGGGTTTCTTAGCAGAACTGAGTTCTGTGCTCAGCAGTGTCCTCGTTTTTGCTCGTTTTACGCCGGTTTTCCAAGGTTTTTCTCGGCGTTTTCTCGCTGTTGAAACTGATTTTTAGTGCACTTGATCAGCTGGAGCGCTGGAAAAACGAGGAAAAGTCACTTGCTCTATTCTTGAAAAACGTTGTAAAACTCAGTTTTGATGAAAACGACCAGAAGAAAACATTCTAATGAAGACAGCGTTTTCTAAACTCCATGAGTATCATGTTAACCCAGCGTGCTAGATTAACATAATTAACATAAACTCAGCAGAAACCCGACGTAACGTCCAAAACGCCAGAAAACGACTGATGTGCACATAGCCTATTGTGATTGGGGAAAAGGGGTGATTTGAACTTTTACATTTTTGTTTTTACAGGTTTTTAAAAACTTATTTTTTAATTGATTCTATTTTTACACTGCCTCTTAAGAGGCACCTTGCTGCACAATCGCTCATCTGTATCTCCCATAATTGCGGACCTGTTGTGGTTGGCAGCCGGACGGGATCTCCGGGGCAGGCGGGGAACAGCACATTCCCTGCCGTGGCCACCTTGGATCCCGCTGTCAGTGATTCACAGTGGGATCCAAGGGGTTAACAGTGCCGATCGGATCCCGGATCCGATCAGAGCTATTAGCCCGACATCTCAGCTGATCACATCAGCTGAGATGTCGGCTGTTTGATGTGAGCGCTGCGCCGGAGCTCACATAAAACACCCCTTACCGGCCCATGACGTTGTACAACGTCATAGGTCGGGAAGGGGCTAACAGCCTAGTCATGGCTCTCGTCCAGCCATGTCTCCGATATCCCAACCATGTCATAATTATTTTCCAACAAAATTAATTCTAATTCCTCCATCTTGTTGGTGAGGCTTTTGGCATTAGTATACATGCACTTTATGTATCTCTCTTAACCTCTATTTCTTCCTATTATATTAACCCCACCCCCAATTTCATTACTTGTGCCCAGGTTTAACTATCTTCCCCTCCTGGACAATTAATACCCTCCCCCCCAATCCCTAGTTTAAAACACTCCTCCAACCTTCTAGCCATTTTCTCCCCCAGCACAGCTGCGTCCTCCCCATTGAGGTGCAGCCCGTCCCTAGCATAGAACCTGTAGCCAACAGAGAAGTCGGCCCAGTTCTCCAGGAACCCAAACCCTGCTTCCTACACCAATTCCTGAGCCACTTATTTATCTCCCTAATCTCCCTTTGCCTCTCTGGTGTGGCACGTGGTACAGGCAGTATTTCAGAGAATACTACCTTGGAGGTCCTTGCCTTAAGCTTGCAGCCTAATTCCCTGATATCATCTTTCAGGACCTTCCACATATCTAACTTTGTCATTTGTGCCAATGTGCACCATGACCGCTGGGTCCTCACCAGCCCCTCCCAGTATTATGTCAACCCGATTAGCGATGTGCTGGACTCGAGCGCCAGGTAGGCAGCACACTGTTCGACGATTGCTGTCTTTGTCCTATCTGTTCCCCTAATAACTGAGTCCCCCCACTACCAGCACCTGTCTGGCCTGCCCTGCTCTCCTGTTTCCCCCCTTACTGGGGCAGACACTCCCCTGGCTTTCAGAGGTCATACCTTGCTGCAGCAGTGCTATCCCTATACTGACAAACCCCTCATCTGCCAACTTAGCAAATTTATTGGGGTGTGCCAGATCAGGGCTAGCCTCCCTGGCACTCTTCCCTCTACCCCGCCTTGTAACTGTCACCCAGCTAGCTGCCTCACTGTCCTTCAGCTCCATGCTACCATCCTCCCCCACATCTATCCCATTGAGCAGCTGTTCAGTGAGCAGCAGACTCCTTTCCATATTGTCTATGGACAACAGTGTCACCAGCTGTTGATTTAGATCAAGTATCTGGGCTTCCAAATGCACAGCGTGCTCACATCTCACACAGCAGTATGCACCCTCGACCGGCTGGTCAAGGATTGCATACATATGGCAAGATGTATACTGGATGGCATTATCAATTATGGAGCACATTTTCTAAACGGAATTGTACCAGACAGAAATGATAAGTAAAAAGAAATTTAAAGTATTAATAAAATACAACCAGCAATTCAGTAACTCCTCCCTTCCAAACTCCCTGAATCCAAAGTCACTGAATCACAAGTCACACACTTACTTCCGTTCGCACTTACGCTCCGGTCACACTCGCTAAGGAAGAAGATTCCCCCCCCCCCTTCCTTTTCAGCAGAAATCCAACCTACAGCTCAGTGAACTTACAAAAAGACATCTGCAGGTTCGTCCATCACTAGTCACATATAAAGCACACATTAACCATGCAGCTAATCACTGATTTACTGTAGACTACACAGTTCTTGGAGCCCTGTGATTGGCTGCAGTGGTGTTTTGCACCATAGACATGACATCACTGTTGCAGCCTCTAAAACCAGTGGAAGCAGCTGCAAAGGACATGATCCAAGGATGGGAACAGTTATTTTATAGGTCTGGAAACCCATGGTCACATAATATTTTAAACCAGACAACCCATTTAAGAACTATATTTTGTAAAGAAATTACTATATTTGGATTACACGGTTCGGCATGGCTGGTAAAAGAGATAATGCATTAGTTATTCCTACACTGCCTTCTTCTGCATTGAGTAATGACCGACACTAATAACATGTCATGTGAACTAGAATAGGACAGGTGCACGATACCAGCTGTGTCAGTGTGCTCACCTGATGTGGACCCCCATTAAGGCGGATTTCACACAAGCTGACTTTAAAGTACCATATTTTTTGGACCATAAGATGCACCAGACCATAAGATGCACCCACGTTCGTTTTAGAGGAGGAAATAAGAAGGAAAAAAATATTTGCAGCAAATAATGTGGACATTACGCACTGTTATGGGGAAGGGGGATCTACTGCTGACATTGTTATGCGAGTAATGTCCCCAAATTCTGTACTACAGTCCTCATTGTAAAGACATACTGATAGGATGTTTAGATTGTGAGCTCCAAGAGAGACAGCATTACTCATGTATGTAAAGTGCTATGGAATCAATAGCGCTATATAAATGAATAAATATTATATTATCCTGGGCCACTTCAAGGTATATACTAGTGCATCTCAATGAATATCATTAAAAATCAATTTAACATTGACATGTTTCTGAGAGCCCTGAAACACGTTGACTAATAAATCAAATTAAATAATTACCTTTGGGTTTTCATTGACTGTAAGCCATAATCATCAACATTTACAGAAATAAACACTTGAAATAGATCACTCTGTTTGTGATGACTATGTAATATATGTGTTTGACTTTATGTATTGAATTACTGAACTAAATTAACTTTTAGATGCTATTCTAATTCATTGAGATGCACTAGTATGTCCCCCATCCTGGTGAATGTACCCATTTCCTGGTATATGACCCAGATACTGTTCTGGTATATGATCCCCCATCCTGGTATTGTGCCCTATATCCTGGTATATGCCCATATCCTAGTATATGATCCCCCATCCTGGTATGTTCTCCATATCCTGGTATATGATCAATTATCCTGGTATGTGCTCATATCCTGGCATATGGGCCCCCATCAAGGTGCACACTTAAATAAATAAAAAAAAAAAAAGATTATACTCGTCTCCCATTGCTCCCCTGCAGCACCAAAATATCCTCCAGTCCTCTTTGCCAGCAACTGATGATTAGTGTGTGAGCGCACAGCGATGAAGTCAGTCATGTGCAGCACTCCACACACCGCATCAAGCTGATGGCACAAAAAGACAACAGGATGTGTGGTGCTGCAGGGGAGTGATGGGGGGGATGAGTATAATCTATTGTCCGGGATATTCATTGCTTCCTATGCCAAAGATTGCTGTGGCCGGTGACCACTTGGGGGCTCTGTTTAAATTAATTTAATATTCACCTGTCTCCCTGCCTATCATCCTGCTCACCTCCAGCTTCGGTGGTGAGGTGATGGGTGGGGGGAGTGCAGTGAATATTCCATCTAATTAAACAACGGGCCCGTGTGATCACTGGCTGCAGCCTGCTCCTGCTCCAAAGCTGCTGTAAACCCCCCTACAGCACAGCCAGCATAGCCCCAGAACCGTACATCCAGACTAGAAGACACCCCACACACACTTTTCCCTAAAATTTGGTGGCAAAAAGGTCGCCTTATAGTCCAAAAAATTCAGTAGTTTTTGTTGTGTTTTTTCACCAATACTACAAATGTATGTTACAAAATACATCAAATATGCCTTTACACTTTTCCTTGCCGTGGTGTGTGTGTGTGTGTGTGTGTGTGTGTGTGGTGTGTGTGTGTAAATGCAGCTGACACGTAAAACCTTTCTAATATAACATTTTTGTGCAGCTCCTCAGGACACAGTAAAAAGCCATATGAAGGCTCCATGTACGAGTTGTCCATTTAGTGCCTTTGGAAGCGCTCTCCATACTTTGTTCTAAGGCTAAGTTCACACTGTGTGTTTTTGATCCGTTTTTTTGTGCTGTGTTGTTGAATGAAGAATGGATCAATTTCTGTGTTGTCCAACAAAGTCAATGAGTTTTCAAGAAATGCTGTTCAGACGCTGCATTTTTTACTGGTCTGTTTTTGGGGTAGAAAACGCATCCAGAAAAATAGGGAACATGTCAATGTGTATGGCGTTTTTTCTCTTCCATTTTCTCCATTGTCTCCAATTTCTAATAAAAAAAAATTCTACAAAAACGGTTTAATATTCATGCAATCCGCTTTTGTAGGGTTTTTGATACGTTTTCGACGCATTACTGCAGCCAACAACAACACAGTATTTCTGGATGTGATGCCACTAGGAGCAGGAATAATAGATTTAATCATTTTGGAATTTCTGTTCCTGCTCCTGGTGTATGACAGTAGAAGCAGGATCAGATACTTTCTGGACAGGGCTTCCCTGTATTTTTCATTGGCAGCACTTGTTACTGGGGCAGCTACTGGCTGCAAACCGCCGGCTGCCTGGGTTACATACTCTGGCAATAAAAAATACAGGTGAGCCTTTTTTTTAAAAATAAATTAAATACATTTTTTGGGCAACAAATGGGTGTGTGCTCCATGGTATTTTCTATTGCCAGCCAAGGTAACCCAAGCAGCTACTGGCTGCAAAGCCCACGTTACCTGGTGTTACCTTCACTAGCAATGAAAATACAGGGGAGCCCTATTTTTTTTTAAATTATTTAAAAAAATAATTATAAAAAAAATTGGCATTGGCTTTGCTGTATTTTCTATTGCCAGCCAAGGGAACCCAGGCAGCTGGAGGCTGCAATTTTCAGCATGGTGAGGCCCAAGTGTTCTGGGCCCCCCACGCTGAAAATTGCAGCCAACTGCCGCCCCATAATTGTCGCCTCCATGAGAAATGCCAAAAGTGGGGGTTACCCGCTGTTGCAGTGGCAATGTAGCAGTGGCAGACTGGGTAATATAGGGGTTGAGGTCAGCTTTTTTTGGCAGCTGACATCAAGCCCTATTGCTAATTTCAGCAGTCTGTATGACAGCCGGTCATTAGCAGTAGTTTCAGTCAAGAGAAAAAAAAACCACAACACCGAAAGAAGTACTTTATTCCAAACAAAATACACAGAAACTCTTCATTCTCCATTTTATTAGTCTCAAGCAATTATCAGGCACCACCAGATCAGCGGATTCACCCATCTGCAAGGTGAAGGTATCACCTAAACAGATCAGCTGACTGGTGAAGATTCACTCAGCTGGCTGGTGAACAGATAAGTGATTGAGTCAGCTGATCTCTTCACTGCGCAGCTGAATGAATCAGCTGATCCTGTGCCCGGACTTCACTAATCGCTGGACTCTCATGGATTACATTGGAGGGTAATGCTGGGAGCTAATAAAGTGGAGAATGAAGCGTCTTGTGTATTTTTTTCCAACTATCTTTATGCACTGTCCTTATAGTGTACAATTCTTGCAAAAACGCAGCACAAAAAAGAGAATTTTGTTTACTTACCGTAAATTCTTTTTCTTCTAGCTCCTAATTGGGAGACCCAGACATTGGGTGTATAGCTTCCGCCTCCGGAGGACACAAGAAGTGTAACTCCTCCCCTACTGCCTATACACCCCTTCTAGGAGAAATCCCATCAGTTCGGTGCACAAGCAGGAAGGAGGATAAACCCACACCAATACCAAAAGGTCCGGTTAAGAATTGTCGGCCAACAGGGCCGTAAAAGCGACATGTACAACACCAGTCACTTAAACAGAGAACAACGCCCCAAAAGGCAACAGGGTGGGTGCTGGGTCTCCCAATTAGGAGCTAGAAGAAAAAGAATTTGCGGTAAGTAAACAAAATTCTCTTTTTCTTTTTCGCTCCATTGGGAGACCCAGATATTGGGATGTCCAAAAGCTATCCCTGGGTGGGAAAAGACCCAAGCGTGGCAGTGACATCAAAGGTGAGCGACCGCCGCCTGAAGGATCCGTCTGCCCACATTAGCTTCTGCCGAAGCATACGCATGAATCTGATAATGTTTTGTAAAGGTGTGTAGGCTGGACCAAGTGGCCGCCTGACACACCTGTTGTGCCGTGGCCTGATGACGTAAGGCCCACAAGGCACCCACAGCTCTTGTGGAATGCGCCTTAATCCCAGCAGGTAACGAGTACCAGATAGAAAGTAGGCCTCCTGGATAGGAGCCTTGATCCACCGAGCCAGGGAGGACTTGGAGGCCTGAGCTCCTTTTTTCTCGCCTGTCGTGAGAACGAACAAGGCATCCGTGCGGCGAAAAGAAGCCGTGCGGGAGACCTAAATCCTGACAGCCCTGACCAGGTCCAAAGTATGCAGAGACTTCTCATACTGGTGAACAGTATTAGGACAAAAAGACGGCAGGACGATGTCTTGATTCAGGTGAAACGGAGAAAGCACCTTAGGTAAGAACTCCGCCACAGGCCGGAGTACCACTTTATCCTGGTGAATCACCAGGAATGGAGACTTGCAAGACAGGGCTGCCAGCTCTGAAACTCTCCGCAAAGACGTAATGGCCACAAGAAAGGCAACTTTCTGAGAGAGTCTAGAGACGGACACCTCTCTCAAAGGTTCGAAGGGCAGCTTTTGTAAGGCCGCAAGAACCAAATTAAGGTCCCAGGGGTCCAAAGGACATCTGTAGGGGGGAATGATGTGATTTGCCCCTTGCACAAACGTCTCCACCTGAGGAAGGTTAGCCAGACGTTTGTTGAATAGCACAGACAGTGCGGAGATCTGCCCTTTGAGGGAACTGAGAGCCAAACCCTTATTCAATCCAGATTGGAGGAAGGCAAGAAGGGTTGGAAGAGAGAAAGGCCAAGGGGCATTTCCGTTAAGACGACACCAAGAAATAAAGATCTTCCACACTCTGCGGTAAATCTTTGCCGATGCAGGTTTCCTGGCTTGTCTCATGGTTGCGGCGACTTCAGAAGAAAAGCCACAAGATGTCAGCAACCAGTCTTCAAGTGCCACAAAGTCAGGCTGAGGACCGCTGAATTGTGGTGGAGAACGGCCCTTGAGACAAAAGGTCTGGCCGGGACAGAAGCTTCCACGGGTCTCCCGCTGAGAGCTGAAACAGGTCCGGATACCAGGCTCTCCTGGGCCAGTCTGGGGCGATGAGCAGGGCTTGTCGACATTCCATCCTGAGTTTCTGTAGAACCCTGGGTAGCAGAGGGAATGGAGGAAACACGTAGGGAAGGCGAAACCTGGACCAATCCTGGACCAGGGCGTCCGCCCCTACAGCCTTGCTGTCTCGAGAGCGAGACATGAAAACCGGAACCTTGTGGTTCAGCCGGGAGGCCATCAGGTCCATGTCCGGTGTTCCCCATCTGTCGCAGATTTGTAGAAACACATCTGGGTGGAGAGCCCATTCTCCCGCGTCCATACCTTGCCGACTTAGATAGTCGGCCTCCCAATTGTCCACTCCGGGAATATGCACTGCCGAGATGGACGAGTCGTTGTCCTCGACCCAATGTAGGATACGTTGGACCTTTGCGAAGGCCTGAGGACTGCGAGTACCTCCCTGGTGGTTGATGTAAACGACCGCAGTTGCGTTGTCGGATTGTATCCGAATCTGATTCCCCGCCAGGAATCTCTGAAAGGCCAGAAGAGCCAAATAGATGGCCCGAATCTCCAGGACGTTGATCTGAAGGGAGGATTCCTGTTCAGTCCAGGTGCCCTGCGCCCTGTGGTGCAGAAACACGGCGCCCCAGCCCAGGAGGCTGGCGCCCGTGGTCACCACCAACCTAGAGGGAGGCAGAAAGCATCTGCCCCGTGACAGAGACGTGGGAAGCAGCCACCAATGTAGAGATTCCTTCGTCGACGACAACAGAGGGATGTGATGGTCGAGAGAGGAGGGATTCTTGTTCCATCCGCGCAGGATCTGCAATTGCAGCGGACGAAGGTGGAATTGCGCAAATGGTACTGCTTCTATGGTCGCCAACATCTTTCCCAGAACGTGCATCAGACGCCTGATGGATACCGAGTCTGACTGCATGAGAAACTGGACTTCCTCCTGAATCGACACCTGCTTGTCGACAGGCAGAACGATCAGAGCCGGAGCCGTATGAAATTCCATGCCCAGATAAGTTATTGACTGAGCGGGAAGGAGAACAGACTTGGGTACGTTGATCAACCACCCGAAGTGCTGCAGAGTGTCTAGAGTTACTGAGAGGCTCAGCTGACACTGCTCCGCAGAGGGGGCCCTGACCAAAAGGTCGTCAAAGTACGGAGTTACTGCATGGCCCTGGGAATGCAGCACAGCTACCATTGCCGCCATCACTTTGGTGAAGACCCTCGGTGCAGAGGCAAGGCCGAAGGGAAGAGCCAGGAACTGAAAGTGTTCCTCTCCTACTGCGAACCTCAGCCAGCGTTGATGTGCAGGAGCGATGGGGATGTATAGATAGGCATCCTTCACATCCACTGAGGCTAGGAAGTCCCCCTGAGATAGAGACGCTATCACAGATCGCAGAGACTCCATGCGGAATGACCTGACCTTCACGTGCCGGATCAGAAGCTTGAAGTCCAAAACCGGTCTTACCGAACCGTCCTTCTTGGGAACCGTGAAGAGATTCGAGTAGAAACCCTGGAAGCATTCCTCGGAAGGAACCTGGATCACGACCCCGTCCTGTCTCAAGGCGTCCAGCGCCTGGCGAAAAGCCAAGGCCCTTGCGGCGGGGTGAAGAGAGACAAACGGGCCGTGGGTTAGCTCTATCCTGTAGCCGTGGGAGATGACATCTACCACCCATCGGTCTTGGATGAGACTGCTCCAGACGTCTCCAAAATGGGAGAGCCTGCCACCGACCGAGGATGCTGCTGGGAGAGGCGGCGAGTCATGAAGAGGCAGCCTTGGCAGCCGCGGCGCCGGCTGGCTTCTTCTGCTGATTCTTGGACCTCCACGTCGGCCGGACTTCTGATCCTTGTCTGTACGGGAGGAGGAGGAGGAAGAAGCTTTTGAGGAGGGACGAAAGGCCCGAAACTTGGCGTGCATTTGACGCTGGCCAGACTTCTAGTACCTTAGATTGAGGCAAAGAAGTTGACTTTCCACCTGTGGATTCCTTAATGATGTCATCCAATTGTTCGCCAAAAAGTCTGTTTCCCGCGAACGGGAGTCCTTGGAGAAACTTCTTGGAAGTGGCATCAGCCTTCCAGTCGCGCAGCCACAACATTCTGCGGGCTGCGAGCGAGTTACCCGAAGCCACTGCAGTACGGCTGGCGGATTCCATGATCGCCGATCTAGCGTAGTCAGTAAATGCAGAGGCCTGAGACGTGAGGGTAGTCACCTCGGGAATATCCTGAGCTACAACATTTAGTTCTGCCAAGCAGGCAGAAACTGCCTGCAGGGCCCAAACTGCAGCGAAAGCAGGAGCAAACGAGGCTCCTGTAGCTTCCTAGATTGACTTCTGCAGAAGTTTAATCTGTCGGTCAGTGGGATCCTTCAAAGAGGAGCCATCTACAACTGACATAACAGTATTGGCAGACAATCTGGAGACTGGAGGGTCCACCTTAGGAGAAACCAACCAACTCTTTACAACCTCAGGAGGAAAAGGATACCGAGTATCCTTTTGTTTCCTGGAAAAGCGTTTATCAGGGCAAGCCCTAGGCGTCTGTACAGTTGATCGAAAGTTTGAATGATCAAAGAATGAACCCCGAGGTCTGGAAGGAGGAAGGAACTGATACAGTTCCTCTGAGAGCGAAGTCTCCACCGTGGGGGAGGGGGGAACAGTTAGATCCAGTACCGTAATAATGGAGGACACTAAGTCATCCACCAAGGAATCTTCCTCTGAGGTCTCGTCCGAAGGCTTCACGGAATCCTGTCCATCTGCCTCATCAATATGAGAACCCTCAGCATGAGACTCTGTGTGATGAGAGGAGGCCAGAGAGAGTGCTCTACGTGGCCGTTTAGGAGGTCTAGGAGAGGGGGCTATGTCTGAGACCCCTGTATTGTCTCCAGAGTCCAAACCCCTAGAAGGGGACGACTCGCTGTAACGCCTACGGCGTGAGGCAGAGGGACCGAGGGCGCTTTCTCGATGACAAGCCTGTAAAGACTCCTGCAAAACCCTGGTTAGGGCAGTCATGGACTGGGCAAAAGAGTCCGAAAAGGACCTAGAGAAAGCTACAGTCCAAGGAGGAGGCACTGCCTAGTCCCCCTGGCTAGGGCAAGTCTCTGATGTAGCAGAGCTGGGGGGAGCCCCATGTGTCACCTCAGTCTCATGTGAAGTGCAGGCAGAGCAATGAGGGAATATAGACCCAGCAGGCAGCGCGATCTTGCAAGCAGTGCAAGATGAATAAAATGTCTGCACCTTAGGGGCCTTCCTCCTGGTGGAATACATGTCGCCTCCAGGTAGGGACCTCAGAGAGGGGATACACTAGAGGAGGTAATAGGAGTAGGAAATCACCACCAGGAAACCTGTGGTGACTCATCAGCCTGATAAGGAGATGTGTGTGTGCCCTCCGGATGCCGCGCTCTTTCCTCACAGCCACAGAGAGCAGGAGATGCTGAGAGAAGTCTCAGTACCATACAAAAGATGGCCGCCGAAGCTGAACGGGGGGGGGCGTGGCCTAAGTGGCGCGGGAATCCGGAGGGCAACTCCCCTCCCTAGCTAGAGCTAGGATGCGGCCATAGGGATGGGAGCGGCCGAGATCTAAGACCGCCCTCCCCGGCGGCCGGGCTCGCCTCCTGTGGAGCCCGGGCTTCCAGACAGAGAGGAAGGCCTCAATGAAGCCGGGGCCTCGATTTTCATGGCCGGCCGGCGCTCGGAAGCGCCCGAGCGCGGTGCCTCACGGAGACACCTCAAAAACCGCGGCGCTGAAGGGGCAGGACGCCAGGGACCTAAAGGGAGCCTCCAGCGACCACCCCAGGTACATAGGCCATGACTGCAGGGATAGGACGCCAGGGTCCAGGGGAGCCTCCAGCAACCACTCAGGTACATAGACAGGGCTGCAGGGACAGGACGCCAGGGTCCAGAGGAGCCTCCAGCGACCACCCCAGTGCATAGACCGGGCTGCAGCCGCAGCATAACCCCCAGAGTACCTTGTATAGGTGCAGGGGGCCGATCCCTGGGGTCCACAACTCCAGCCTACAGGGTCCAAAGGGTCTGTGGATGGAGTCAGAGCTCCAGATGTCCTGGGAGCCCGTAACGATCCCACTTCTCCAGAGCCCCAAGGGGATAGAGACGGAAAGCAGCATGAGGGCTCCAGCCCGTTGTACCCCAAGGGTACCTCAACCGCCTCTGCCCAAGGGTGAGGAAGGAGACATGCTGGGGATCCAATGGATCCACTTTGCTTCCATCCGACACTCTCCAGGGAGAGTGAGTAAGACTAAGTGAGAGTGCATGAGTGCAGAGTGTAGAGTGTGCCTCCTTCAACACAAAGCTAAGAACTGATGGGATTTCTCCTAGAAGGGGTGTATAGGCAGTAGAGGAGGAGTTACACTTCTTGTTTTAAGTGTAATACTTTGTGTGTCCTCCGGAGGCGGAAGCTATACACCCAATGTCTGGGTCTCCCAATGGAGCGAAAAAGGAGATTTTTGTGTACTCACCGTAAAATCCTTTTCTCTTAGCCTCTAATTGGGGGACACAGACCTTGGGTGTTATGCTGCTGTCCACTAGGAGGCGACACTAGGCAGAATCTGAAAAAGATTAACAGTGGCTCCTCCTCTGCAGTATTACACCCCTAGAGCAGGCATTGCCTCTTCAGTTTTGTGCTAAAGCAGTAGGAGAGTTCACCGAGTAATAATAGTAATAACAGTACAAGGCATGTAACCAAACAGGCAAACCTGTGTAAACATGTAATACTTAACATGGTAATAACAGTGTAACAAGGCCTGTAACCAAACTGGTACATGGCAAACAGTTAAGAGTTAACAGTAATAATAGTATAATACAGCCTGTAGCCAAACGGGCAAACATGTGTAAGCAGTTACCCTTGTAACAGTTGAGAAACAACATGAGAACTGTAGTAAAGGCCCCAAAGGGGCAAAAGGGTGGGAGCTGTGTCCCCCAATTAGAGGCTAAGAGAAAAGGATTTTACGGTGAGTACACAAAAATCTCCTTTTCTCCTTCGCCTCATTGGGGGACACAGACCGTGGGACGTCCCAAAGCAGTCCCTGGGTGGGAAAAGCGATGGAACTAGTAACGCTGAACATGGTCAGCGAAAAACTACCCAGACCTGCGTCTGCCAAGGCCTGAGTGTGAGCACTGCAGTGACTTGTAGATGTGTGTAGGCTGAGCCATCTTGCCTTTGACACTAATTGTGTTGACGCCTGGGCCCGGACGGCCTAGGAGGCCCCCACGGCCGTAGTAGAATGTGCCCCAACACCTGCAGGAAAGGGGCGGGTTTTTTGAAGGATTAAGCGTCTTGGATGGTTGGTGGAATCCATCTAGCTATAGTAGCCTTAGAGGCTGACATGTCTTTATATCGGACCTCTTGAAGAAGGAAGAGAGAATCCAACTTCCTAAAAAAGGTGCTGTCCTGGATACATAGATGCGTAGGGCCCTGACGAGGATCTACAGGGCCCTGACGAGGTCCTACATATGTAAAGCCTTCACGACCCAATGGCCTGGAACCAGGCGCAGAGATGGCAGTGAGAGGGTCTTCATTTAGGCGAAAGAAGAACCTCGCCAGTGGAAGAAAGGAGGGACCGGCCGAAGGGCAACATTGTCTTGGTGGAAGACCACATAAGGATATTTACCTGAGTGCTGAAGTTCCGATACTCTGCAGGAAAAAGTAATTGCCACCAAAAACCACCACTGTTAGTATGAGAATGCCAAGGGGAGTGACCCGTAGAGGCTTAAAGGATGGTTCTTGTAGAGCCGTGAGGACAAGGTTTAGGTCCCACGGGTGTAGCGGCCTGTTGAAGGGGGAAATGAAATGGCAGACCCCTCGAAGGAAGGATTTCCTTGAAGTCTGGGAGCAAAACGTTTGCGGAAGAAGGTGGAAGTGGCTGAAAAACTGCCCCTTGAGAGAACCCAAGGACAGGCCTGAGTCTAGGCCTGAATTGAGGAAACTGAGAATTCTTGGTAGGGATAGGGCCAAAGTAAATGGCCTCTAGAGGTGCACCAAGCAAACAAAAACAAATATTAATGTGCGATGGTAAATGTTTGAGGAGGCTGGTTTCCTCGCTCTCATAATGTTCGCCACAATACCCTAAGAAAACCCAGCTTGGGTTAAGACCCAGGTCTCAAGAGACATTCCGTCAATACAGAGTTGAGGAATGTCTTGCTAAATTTACCTGGATCGGGGCAGAGCCCGTACCTACGAAGCGCTCACTGACTTACAAATCAGGCATGAATAATAATATTCTTTATAGCAAGATTAAATTTATTTGTTTACAAAGTAGCACATGAATTGTCATCAATTGAATACAGGCTTAACACAAAGTATATCAATTATACCTAGACTTAATTATAGCGAATAAGCATCAATATATATTACCTGATATTGTAGCTGCTTCACCTTCTCCATTTGGGGAACACGGATCAGTGAGAAGGGAGCAATATTGAGGCTTGCATCGCAGGAGGTGTACGTCCATCTTGCTCTGGAAGAGCTCCCCCCCCATCAGCGACCGTGATTTCCCATTTCTTATACTCTTTAGAATATCTACGAGCATGCGCAGACTGTATCATTCAAATTCCCTCATGACCGTCCATAGGATATTGAATAAATGCTGAATAGGCCTTCTATAACTTGTTTGTCATGGGTTGCATGTCACAAGACATGTAGCCCGTATATAACAATACAAATAGTCATTCAAAGACTCTTGCCGATCATGAGATATTATCAATGCAACATTCATTGAGAAGACCCCTGCCTGTCATAGGATATAACAATGCAACATTCATTGAACGATTCTTGCCCATTATAAGATATATGTCATGAGGCAGCCAGCTCATATTCTCATCATACGGTAGTAACATAATGTCAGAGAGTTAACCCCTTTTTATATATATCAACCTTGTACTGATATATTACAGTATATGAAATGATACAATACCTGTGGTCACTATTCTAATTATGAATACCTGTTCTATATCTATTCTATTCACATCCACACACCATTCTTATCACATTGGTATCACAATCGGTCCTTGACCACAGGAATTATCGTCCATTTCCATAATAAACAATCAGTACGTTTGGATTTCTACAGAACTTTTTGCATGCTATATAACAATTCCAGTTTAAAAGTGGAATTACTATAATAGCAATCACCAACACAGGGTGAATCGAGAAATTCAAAATTCTTCCAGCAGAGGGTGAACATTCCATGAGAACATTATGCTAATGATGAGAAATTGCATCTGCAGCTATATTTGATCAATACATCAATAAGAAATAACTTTTACATCTGATTTCAACTTTTTTGATTTTTTCAAACAACATTGAAATAAAAATACTATCAGCCTAACCAATAGATATATTAAAACTAAAAACAATATAACCTGGAAGGCCCCTTGCAGAATCCCCATTAACTATCCCCCCATTCCTTTAAACCAACTTGTTGGATTCAGGAAAGAAAAAGTATTGGCCCACCAGTTATCTTTGTGGTCATTCTTATCTTTCTGATATTTTTCCCTCAAACACTGTATATTCTGGAGTTAAACGAGCTAGGGTGCAACCTCCTTAACCCCTACAGGAAGCCATTTATAAGCATTTTGCTCACATACCTAATACATCCCTCTGGGGAGATCTCAGAAAGCTGAGTGTTGTAAAACTAGTCAGTATACTAAATCAACAAAGATACTCACATTGGTTAGTATACACCACCCCGGTTTTTGCCCAATAGGACTTCAATATCCTGCATCAGGGTTACTACACCTTGGTTCATTAGCTTAAGATTCATTATACATTAAATTACCTGATATATTACTACAAGTATCACTAGTTATATTAATAAACATAGTGGCATAAGGCCAGAATACATCATGAATTTTCCTTTCCAGCAAACTAGGTTTGAAAGCATCTGCTGTATTTGTCACATGAATAGTCCCAAAACTTATACATATATTGTCCATAGGGAGCAGTCCCAAATCAGTCGACTCAGTTTTATTTCTCGGCACCCAAACTCCTCCTTTGAAGGCCATGTACTGCAAGTTCTTATTGTCCCGCTCAGATTTCCTTGCCACCATGGTAGATTAACCCATCTTACAATAGGGATAGGTACTGTGGTGTTCCATAGTCGAACATTTCGGGTATCATTACTGGCCAAACTGTCTGAGCAATTGTCGCACATCAGGATTTCTTCCATTGTTACCAGCATAGCCAGGAAAGGAATACTGGTAGCTGTCACAGGCGAATGAGTACAAATCCAACAATCTGTGGGTTGAGTGTTATTCAACGCCTCCGTCATCACTTGATGGTGCATCAGGAACTTGTTGGCTATCGGACCCTCGGTGTAGGTTGCTTCATCGATCAGCTACGCCTAAAAATACGCTTCCAAGGATTCCACTTAACAGTCATACCTAGGGTACAATAAAAGATGGCATCATTCCCGTAAATAACATTTCTCCTGTGGGACATATTCCCACTTCTCCACCCCTGGTCTCATTATCAAGCGTGTTCTATCTTTTCCCACTGCAATGACTTCAGCCTCAGATGGCGGTCCTTGGGTATTCTGTACCCATATTTTGGCCCCCACATTAGTGATATTGGAGGACCCAAAACCTTTATCTCCCCTGACTGTCAATTCTGTAGGGGCTGTTCCTTCCTTAACTTGGGACAAGTTTACAGGTATAAGTAACATTTGGGCAATCCTTTGGCCCGTAGACAACACTAAGGGTTCTGTCTCTAGATTCAACATGAGAACCTTCATTTCTCCTTAATAATCAGGATCAATAACACCTCCTACTACTATTGCACCTTTTCTTACATGGAAAACCAGTACAAATGGTACTTACCTTACCTGGTGCTATGAGCACTGCCTCTACTGAGTAGAGGTCCAGTCCTGCAGCCGCTGGAATTGCTTCCTCATTCAATTTCCAATAGATCAGTGTATCTATATGTACTTTATGTATGCTCAGATTATGTGTAGTCAGTGATAGGTCTGTTCTTAATTATTTGGAGAGCCTCACTCAAACTCTCTCTCCATTGTCCATTTAAACCTGTAATGGAGTACCATAATACTATGTGATCAGTTCTAGTGTTCTCCAAGTACTCCACCGGGTGGCAGATTTAAAAAGAAACCTCACCATCAATCCTGACTATGTGTCTGCAGCTGTACAGATAGATTTACAACTTCTACTCTCTGGCAGAGGACCGATGAAATCCATCTGCCAAATCTAAGCTGACAATTCACCTATGTGTCCCATTACAGTATGTGGTACTGCCCTTTTCTTTGAATGTTGACATATGGGACATTGTGCAATGACTTGTTTTATAACATCTAAAGTTAAGGGCACTCCTCTGTCTTGTGCCCACCTGTAAGTGGCATTTTCTCCCAAGTGTCCACTTTTCTGATGCGTCCAGACAGCTACACCTTGTAACCATATTTCTTTCTCTTTATCAGGTTCAGTATCTGCGACAGACATTGAGGCTGCCGCATCTGCTTGGGAATTAAACAAACATTTCAATGAGTCAACAGGAACATGTGCATCAACATGAAATGAGTATTTTTGGTTGTTTGGACGTATTCTTCAATAGTTTGTCAAACTTCTTTCCCCCACAATTCTTTCCTATGAATTTGTCAATCATTTTATTTTTCATTCTATGATCCAAGTAGCTGAACCACTAACTACAAATCATGACCAGTGAACGAATAACATTTTATTCCTTGTTCATATTTATATTTTTTGGCCTAAGGAAATAGCTAATACCCAATTTCACCTTCTAACTGTATAGCATTACCTGCCTTGGCAGGGATTCCCTCAAGTACATTAACAACATCGATACGTTATAAACCCTTGATCTTATTATTTCAAGCATCATCTAATTTATGTAACAATTTCTGCGCTATGATATTGTAGGGAGCCTAGGACCAGCCTCGGACATCCAACTTTTCTGAAACCTGCACAACCCACACAAAATCTGCATTGGCACTCAACACAATCACTTCACTTGCAGCCTCCCCAAATATTAGCTAGTTTACTGCAAAACCACAGGCCACCGGCAAAACACGGACAGGACAGGCCCGACTACGTGTATTCCCAGTCTTCCTGCTTATTTTCGCAATGTTAACAAAATACTTGGTTTCAGCTCATCTCATTCTCACACGTGTGACTATGTGTTTTTTTGTTTACTTTCTAAATGTTCCTTGTTGTATCCCGGATGCCAGTTGACAAGGGATCACAACTAATTGGACTAAGTGGACTCCTTATACAATCAGGATTTTTATTTTTAAATCCTTATTACATGCATACGGTCATTCAGTTCAATCAAGGAGTCTCATACCAGTCACGTTCTTTCACACACAATTATTCCACAAACAAATGTTGATACACAAAAGCAAGGTGTTTGCACTATCCCTTAAACAAATGTATCTATCTATTTTAATTTAAAAATTATGCAGCTGTGAAAACTTCAAAATGCTAACTGATTCAAACTGCACACCAACGTGTGCTTCACTTCCTTAACTAGCTGATAATTTTTACTATGAACTGTCCTATAGGCTGAGGCTATCATCTAGATTCGCTTCTCCAATATTACTTCATCACCTGCCTTTGCAGGGACCCTCTCGAGTAATTTTAACAACATCGAGGGGTTGCAACATCACCTGCCTTTGCAGGGACCCTCTCTCGAGTAATTTTAACAACATCGAGAGACTACCATATCACCTGCCTTTGCAGGGATCCCTCGAGTAACCTCACAACATCTAGGGGTTAACACATCACTTGCTTTTGCAGCAGGGATGCCTCGAGTAACTTTACAACATCGAGGGGTTACTACATCACCTGCCTTTGCAGGGATCCCTCGAGTAACTTCACAACTTCGAGGGGCTACTACATCACCTGCCTTTGCAGGGATCCCTCGAGTAACTTCACAACATCGAGGGGTTAACACATCACCTGACTTTGCAGGGATCCCTCGAGTAACTTTACAACATCGAGGGGTTACTACATCACCTGCCTTTGCAGGGATCCCTCGAGTAACTTCACAACATCGAGGGGTTATCACATCACCTGCCTTTGCAGGGATCCCTCGAGTAACTTCACAACATCGAGGGGTTACCACATCACCTGCCTTTGCAGGGATCCCTATAAGTAAATCAACAACATTATAGGGTTCAGAATTTTTTAACTTATCCTGCCATTTTTCCGCCAGTCCACAATTGACCAATCCATGTGCTATAATATTATATGGAGCCTCGGTCCAGCCGGGAACCTCCATAACAATTTCCTTAGCTGTTTCCTTACTTTTTCTGACTAAAAATGAAGGTGTTCTTTAATTGCCCCACTGTGGGGTATCCTGCCGACTACGCCAATTAATGTCTTGCTAAATTTACCTGGATCGGGGCAGAGCCCGTACCTACGAAGCGCTCACTGACTTACAAATCAGGCATGAATAATAATATTCTTTATAGCAAGATTAAATTTATTTGTTTACAAAGTAGCACATGAATTGTCATCAATTGAATACAGGCTTAACACAAAGTATATCAATTATACCTAGACTTAATTATAGCGAATAAGCATCAATATATATTACCTGATATTGTAGCTGCTTCACCTTCTCCATTTGGGGGAACACGGATCAGTGAGAAGGGAGCAATATTGAGGCTTGCATCGCAGGAGGTGTACGTCCATCTTGCTCTGGAAGAGCTCCCCCCCCATCAGCGACCGTGATTTCCCATTTCTTATACTCTTTAGAATATCTACGAGCATGCGCAGACTGTATCATTCAAATTCCCTCATGACCGTCCATAGGATATTGAATAAATGCTGAATAGGCCTTCTATAACTTGTTTGTCATGGGTTGCATGTCACAAGACATGTAGCCCGTATATAACAATACAAATAGTCATTCAAAGACTCTTGCCGATCATGAGATATTATCAATGCAACATTCATTGAGAAGACCCCTGCCTGTCATAGGATATAACAATGCAACATTCATTGAACGATTCTTGCCCATTATAAGATATATGTCATGAGGCAGCCAGCTCATATTCTCATCATACGGTAGTAACATAATGTCAGAGAGTTAACCCCTTTTTATATATATCAACCTTGTACTGATATATTACAGTATATGAAATGATATAATACCTGTGGTCACTATTCTAATTATGAATACCTGTTCTATATCTATTCTATTCACATCCACACACCATTCTTATCACATTGGTATCACAAGGAATTCTGACGGTATAACCTGTCTTGAGAGAGTGAGTCTGGACTGTCTGGTTGGACAGTCTGGCAAGCGCCATGATACGGCTGCTATGAGTGAGAGACGGAAACTGATCCATCCCTGGACTGGTGTGTGTGGTCCCAATGACTGTGGGTCATAAGACCTGGTCATGAAGGCTGGCTCATGAGTTCCTCATCCGGGGTTCCCTAGCACCGGTAAATTCATGGGACAAAGTGAGGGTGTGGGAAACACTCCCTTGAGGTAATCCCCTTGCGGGTGAGGAAAAACACTACCCGGTCATCTCAGCCAGTATGTGACCGGCTGATAGTACGGAGTTTGTGGATTCCGCCCAGTGAAGTACGTGATGAACTTCATCCGTTGCCTGGAGACTTCGGGTTCTGCCCTAGTGACTGACATATGTCACAGCCGTGGCATTGGCTAAAGGACTTCAGTGCTAGGACTATTTCCAGAATCTTCTGTATATTCATGGGCATTTTTGACTCCGGGCGGGATCATGTGCCTTGTGTTCTGTGATGGGGAACACTGCACCCCATCGCGTCAGACTCGTGATAGTGGTTAAACTGTTCAGCTAAACTGTTCAGCGTGGTGGAACGAAAAGCCTTCCCTGCATGATAGAAAAGAGTGGCCAGAGCCACCGGGGGGGGGGTGAGACCGCCTACTTTCAGAGGACAGGTGAAAAACTCCTGTCGAGTGATTGAGGTTCTTATTCCTTGAAGTGAGAATAGAGAGTGTGAAGGCGGTCTGAGATGCAGCTGTGAAATATGAAACTGTTGGAACCGGAGTATAATTGTGGAGGTTGTTATAGCGTCTACAGCATTGAGACACTATGATCGCAGTCCGCGAGGATCAGAGTTTTGGATAGGCAGAACGTCCAAGGACAGAAGAATGATGACACCCCTGGAGTGAGGGGTAGTCATGACGTCTGCCCTGACCTTTGTGAGCACTGAAGGAGCTGTAGTTAAGTCGAAACGGGAGTGCCATTAATTAATAGCATTCCTGTTTGAATACAAATCTGATGGAACTTTCTGTCAGTAGCTGCATAAGAATATACGGGTAGGTGTCCTGTATATCTATGGGCGCAAGGCATATTTATCGTTCTTTGGAAGCAACTTGGAGTGGAGATACCATGTGGGATAAGTTATCCGGACATGTTAGTTTAGTTGTTTTAGGTCCAGTACGGATCGTACTGTACCTTCCTGATTGGACCACAGATAGGTTGGAAAACGCTCTTTGCGTGATACGGTTACAGCGACTCCTGAAATGAGGAGAGGCTTTACAGCATGGAAAGGTACCTGAGCCTTTACGCAGTGGAGACGATTTGGTCTCGGATTGGTGAGACTGACTCTGTCAGGATGAGCTACCCTTCTGGGTATCCTGGGACAGGTACCTGCGTGGCGACCGAGTACTCGTCAGTGTCGGTCTAAGTCTTGACCGACCTTAATAAATACTGAAAGGAACGGTCGTCCTGGTTTGCACTGAGGGAGGGAGTGCCCTTGCGTCTCGTAGCATCTGAAGTTAACTTGTCCAGCTGTTCTTCGAACAGGTGTCCTCTGAGGAATGGAAAAAACTGTGAGGGGTTTCTTGGAGACCACGTCCATTCTTTCCTTCCCGAACCCAGAGGGCACGTCTAAGGGAATGGCATTGTGAGCTGCTATTGCTGAGCAACTGGCAGCATGCAGGGCTGCGCACATTAGGTAGTCAGCTGAGGTGGTGACTCGAGTTGTTTGGGTCGTCAGAGTAGGGCGGCGGACGAGGCATTCAATATTGGTTGACCTACTAATGCTGTGATGGCTGTCCTGCCCTGACTGAAGCGAATCTTGTCCGTGTCAGTCTAGATGTGAACTAGCCGAATGAATTCCGGTTGGAATGCAGTTTGCTGACGGCGCTTGAAGGACCGCCTGGCTGTGCACTGAGGGAGGTAAATACTATTGTCTCCCATGGCATCTGAAAACAATGTGACAAGTTGTCTTCTGGACAGACGTCCCTGGGATATGGGAGGCCTGTGAGGGACTGAGGCTACAGTATATCTTAGAACTTCCAATAGAGCGTCAGCCTGGCGACTCTAGGACTAAGGACGTATTGAGATCTGAGTCGTGGTTAAATTGGCCTTCTGAGGGCAGGACTGGGCTGCTGCCTGTAACGCCTTTACTGTGATATTATTGTCCACGTCACGTCCTATGTCCTGTGTGGAGCCACAGTCGGGAGGAAGTATGCCGAGCCTCTGATAATACTTATAATAATATTTA